>CAMTDV010000024.1:72342653-72622653 GCA_947069175.1 Scalesia atractyloides
TAAATATCAATATAAATGCACTTAATACAATGAAAATCTAACCAAACAACAAAGAACCAATTGAAAATTCCAAGCCAAACTACGTACATACCTATTACGAAACCGGCTTGCTACAAACCACAAGTAGCATTAAGTGCTTTTATAAAACCCTAAGATGAAGCTTACCAAACAAAATTAATCTAGTTAATTAGGTAGCAAAATATAAGAAAATATCACCTAATATTAACAAACAAAGAATTAAACATGTAAAAGATCGAAAAGGACCTACACACCGATTTATGAAAGCTGATAAGGATTTGAGGGTAGGGCTGTAAACGAACCGAACGAACACGAACAATTGTTCATGTTCGTTCGTTAAGGAAATAAATGTGTTCACGAATGGTTCATGAACACTACCGAACGAGATTTTATGTTCGTGTTCGTTCATTAAGGAAATGGGCGTGTTCACGAACGGTTCACGAACACAAATAAATTTGGCGAACGCAACGAAGGATAAAGGTCGATGACCCAGAGAGTAGCACTAGAACTTGAATTTCTTATTGTGGAACGGAGGTCGATCGTATTCGTCGATGTAAATTAAGAGAAATGAAAGGGACATGGTACATAAACAAGGTGAAATAGGGTTTCCTTTAATTCTTAGGGTAATAAAATAAATATAAGTTTAATAATATAAAAAGTATAGATAAAATATATGAAACCAGTATAATATTCTTTAACTAAAACACAAACATATGAACATAAACAAACGCAAATGAACGAATGTTCACGAACACAATTGAACGAACGAGATCTCTGTTCATGTTCTTTCGTTTAACTAATCGAACGGAATTTCTTGTTCATGTTCGTTTGTTTATTAAATAAACGAATATAAACAAACTTCCCGTAGAACGGTTTACGAATTGTTTGCTAAATATTCGGTTCGTTTATGGCCCTATTTGTGGGATAGTGGAGGCAAGTGGCAGTTATCATAGCTTTTTATAAGCTATACCATATACGGTTTCTAAATTACTAACCCTTTTTTAGGAGACTTTGGAGTGCAGTTTGTTACCAATTAAAGTACTTAATACAATTAAATTATTTTCAGCCAAACGGTTATATGACTTTTTTTTTACAAAATCATTTTTTCATTTTTTCAACTATACTCTTATATGATTTCGATACTCTTATCTGATTTTGTTATGAAAGTGAAACAATGACCTGATAGCCACATCCAATATCTATATGATAATAAAGAGAATAAAATATAGAAAATCCAATTATGACGACTGTTTGTTAATCATACAACAGGCTTCATATACAGGGTGTTAGTGGTAAATGCAGTTAATACTTAATACAAAGTTGTGGAGAAAAAAGTAGCATCTAGGAGTATTAATAGCACACTTAAATAATATTGGTAACCACATTTAATTGTTTTATTATAACACTCCTCATTGCTTATCAATTTGGATTAAAGAAAATAATAGATTATCTTTTAATATGTTTGGTGATGTTGCCTTGCTAAAAACCTTGTTTTTTAAACCCAGTAAGATAAAACCATAGCTAAGGCCAAGGGAGATGTTGCCTCGTTAAAAATCTTGTTTTTAAAACTCAGTAAGATAAAACCATAGCTAAAGGAAAATGAGTGTAGTGCGTATTTTCTCCTCATGATATTTCTAAATCAATTATGTAGACTTGTTAAAAAACCTTATTAAAAACTCAGTAAGACAAAACTTTGTGAAAGTATGTGTGTAACAACCCCCCCCCCCCCAAACTTTCGCAGTCAATGATTTTGGTCTTGATTACCTAACGCAACTCTTTAAGTTGAACAATATTGTAAAACTTCATATCGGATTTCTAGTGCTTTCTCTCATGAATACATACCACAAAATCAACAATCGTGTTGTGTTACATTCCCTGAATCTATAAAACTAACCATACTTTTTGATGGGTAAATAATATGTAATCATATATTCCATGCCTTAAGGGTATTGAATATCTTCTCGCTAGACACAAGTCATATCTTCTTGTAACCTTAAAAAAACACATGATATAAGCATGAATTGCATAAGCATTAATTACTAATCTCCTCACTTTAAGGTACTTTGAAGATGAGATTGATGTACAATAATATCATTATACAAATGCTCAACCTACAATTTCTTAAGGTGTTACAATGCATAATGTTTCTAAACATGTTATTGTAAACTTAATAAACACATAATCGAGTAAATCATATTCATATATCTTTTCTCCGTAATAATTACCGAGTTAATTACACCATGTTTGACTCGACTATTTTACTGCATTTATAGAACTTGTTAACTTCATATAATATATTTCTCGAACTTCTGATTTCAATGCTTCATGCAATTAAAATTATTCATGAATAATTGTTTCATTTTCATTATGTAGCGTGCCATCTTGTAAATAGTATATTAAGATATTATAATCATCATATGTTTGGGACATAAAAGTTACATCCTTCATTGGAAGTTTTAAAAAACAGATCTCGAGTAACTCATGACTGACCAGAGAAACTCGTTTACACTCGACCCGAACCTATTTATGACATTTCAAAACATATAAATTTGATATTAGGTTTGTATAATTTTCTTTTTTTTCTAATTTTTTGAGTTAAATGCTTGGTTGGTCCCTCTGGTTTACGAAATTGCAAACTTGGTCCTAATGGTCAACTAATTACAGAGTTGGTCCTAATAGTTGTAATTTTTAGACTCCGATGATCCTTATGACTAACCTCTGTTATATTTCTCAATTAAATTGATGTTAAATGACCAAATTACCCTCAACAATTAAAAAAATAAAAGTAAAAACAAGGAAACAAAAGAAGATGGGCCCACCCCATCATCTTCTTCTTCCCCTCTCTCTTTCTCTTCCTCTCTCTCTCAAACACCTTCACCTCTCTCTCTTTCTCTTTCTCTCCCTCTCTCTCTAAAACAACAATAATCACCACTAGCCGATCATACTTCAATCCCACAAAACCCTCATCCTATAAATAAACACCCACAAAAACCAAACCCCACAAAACCATCAACAAATCCCACAGATTCCGGCTAGATTCCAGCGACCAAAGCCGCAAGAAAGTCAGCTCCGGCGATCTGAGGAATGAAAAAACCCCACAGATTCCGGCTAGATTCCAGCGACCGGAGGAGTGAAAAAATCCCACAGGTTTCAGAGCTATGCTGTTGCTGCGTTGCAAGAAGCTTCTGAAGCTTATCTTGTTGGGTTGTTTGAGGATCGAATCTGTGTGCGATTCATGCGAAGAGGGTTTTATGCCGAAAGATATGCAGCTTGCGAGGAGAATTAGGGGTGAGAGGGCTTAGGTGGTTGTTGGTTATGGTACAGTTTGAGGTTTTATGTATATTTCATATCTTGTGATGTTGTGTTAGATTTGGTTATTGTTTATGCTTTTGTTATGTTATGAACGGTTGATGGTGGTTACCGGTGTTTAGAGAGAGAGAGAGAGAGGGTGAACAAGAAGATAATGGGAGGGCCATCTTCTTTTGTTTCTTATTTTTACTTTTTTAATTGTTGAGGGTAATTTGGTCATTTAACATTAACTTAACTGGGTAATTTAAAAGAAGTTAGTGATAAGGACCACCCGAGTGCAAAAATTATAACTATTAAGACCAACTTTATAATTAATGAACCACTAGGACAAAATCTGTAATTTTCACAAACCATGTGGACCAACCAAGCATTTAACTTTAAATTTTTCATAGACTTAATTCCACTACTCCACAAGTCAGAAGTGAGGGGTTGACTGAACCGTGCAGAACAACTCAACTCTCATCAATAATCGTATTCGTTCACCTAAATTATCTGCCGACTCTACAAATCACAACTTAGGGTTTTCATTTTTCAATCAATTCACCAATTACAACAAATTGAACTGATAATCTTCAATGGCGGTAGTGAAAGATGCGGAACAAGAGTACAAGCCGAACAAGAAGAAATCAACTTCCGATGAGGATGATAAGAGGTTCAATTTCAATTATTTCAGCTTGATTTCGTGTTTTGTTTCTAAAATCGTGTGTATATTGTTTAGGAGAAAGAAGATGGTTCCAGGAGGATTGATGAAGGCTGTGATAAGACCAGGAGGTGGTGATGCTATGCCTTCTGATGACGATCAGGTTTAAATTGACTTCTGTTTGTACATCTGTATTCATGATCTATGTTTTTTTTATCATTTTGGTTATCTGGATTTAGTGCTAAGATAGTTTTTAACTGTTAATTGATAGCTTTTGATGATAATTCTAGCAATTTTTTGATGCACACCTGTAGTAACATAGAGAGAGCACAACTACATGTTATTATTGACGTTTTTTTTGTGCAGGTCATATATCATTGTACTGTTCGTACGCTGGATGGGGTGGTTGTTCAGTCTACTCGTTCAGAATTTGGCGGTGTGCTCGATTTTACATTTTATTTTTATAATTTTTGTGGATTTTTTTTCCATTGACACTGTTACTCCACCTTAGATAATCAGAGTTATAGTTTATAAACTGTCTGTGTGTACAGTGGCGAAGCTTGAGATTTCCGACCAGGGGGTCGGAAGTCACCGGACCTAAAAAATATGAAACCGCGGGGTCGAAAACGTATATACCTAAAAAATTCTATACGAAACATACATACATAACACTACTGAGCGAAAAGTTCGGGGGGTCCCCCCCGGGCCCCTTCAAAGCTGCACCCCTGTGTGTGTATACGTGGCTTTCTGCAAGCAGAATTGCTATTTATGATGAAAATTATATTTTAGTGCACTATGTTCCTTTCCATATACTGGGAAGATGAATACTTTAGAATTTGGACGTGGATGTGGATGTACTGTTTAATGTTAAAAACCTGTTCTGCTGCAAAAGTATAATTTGATGTAAATTTCTGAGCTTCATAGGCAGCTGGTATTCTTTGTGAGAAGATAAATTTGAATATGATCCACACCCAACTTTGGTCTTGCTTCCTGTACTGCTGTACAAATCAAACTGTGTTCAATATTATAATTTATAGTCTTTACGCTGAATGTAACAAGCTTAAGTTATAGGTTACTAAAGTATAAGCTCATCTTATCTTTTCAGTCTTCTCAGAAGTCTTGGCTCATTGAACAATTAAAACATTTATGATATAAACTATCTACGACATAAGTTCTGTTTTTTCCTGAAAGGTTTTTGAACACAAAAGCACTTAGGTATTAGTTTTTTTCTAGCCCTTGTAGTGTTGTTTAGTGTCTACTAGCTCATTTTAGCTCTTCTGTTGCATTTCTTGTTTTTCGGCCAATTAAAAAACCGAAAATCCTTTTTCCTACTACCTTCATATATAGTTTCTGGTGACCTCGTTGTATGGAATGTACTAGTTAATCGCTTACATGAGTAATATTGTTTGCTTGTTATAGGCAAAGGCACCCCGATAAGGCACGTAGTGGGTAAGAGCAAGATGATATTAGGGCTTCTAGAAGGAATTCCAACGATGTTGAAGGGTGAAGTTGCAGTGGTAAGTATTGGGTAGTGCTCATAGTTTATTCAGTGGTTGGAAATTGTGATTATTATGCGGGTTGTTAATATGTTATTAATTTTTAACGTATATATTGATGCTAACTGTTACAGCTAAAAATGAAGCCTGAATTGCACTATGGTGAGGATGACTGTCCAGTTTCTGTTCCAGATAGCTTTCCAAAGGATGCTGAACTTAATTTTGAGATCGAGCTCATCGAGTTTTCTAAAATCAAGGCAAGAACTACAGTTGGTTATTTATACACCAAATTGGCACTATACAAACCTAACTTTGATGTGACACTGCTATTTGCAGCACACACTTATAAGTATTTTTGCTTACATTAGTTTAGTAGTTCTTTTCTTCATTATACTTGGTATCATAACTCATATCTTTTCTCTGTAAATGTTCTTCAGGTTGTAACTGAAGATATGGGAATCTTGAAGAAGGTATGTATAATGGTGTGGTTATAGTATAACAGGGCATCACACAAGATACAGAAAATTGCCATTCACTTGATAACAAAAATAATATAACCCTCTGTATCTTGTGTGTTTCATAAGCATCTGCATTATGTTATCTCCTCTTAGCATTTACTTTGTTTTCTTTCATTTTTAATAACAAAAATAATATATTACAATGTGAAAGTTCTAAAGTCACTATGCCATTCACTGGACAGGTTATAAATGAGGCACAAAGTTGGGAAAATCCGAGAGATCTTTATGAAGTAAAAGCCAGGTTCATATGCTGTCATCTCTCTCTCTCTCTCTCTCTCCCACACACACACAACACACTTGAAGGAATCTATTATTTCAGAAATGGATGCGATATTAATATACTTGTGGACGGTGGCTGATTTCAGCATTGCAGCTAAGTTGGGGAATGGACAGCCACTTCAATTAGCTGCTACGACTGGCGAACCAATTATGTTCACATTTGGAAAATCCGAGGTTTCTTTATTGGCATACATTCTGATTTGTCTATGTACAAAATAAGATTCTTGTATTCTCATTATGGTTTCGTTGTATTGCTATGTTAGGTACCTAAAGGTCTTGAAATGGGTATCGGAACAATGTCACGGGGAGAGAAAGCAGTGGTTTACGTAACAAGTCAATACTTAAGTCAAAGCCCTCTGATACCTTCTGTAGAAGGTATTGAAGAAGTTCACTTTGAAGTGGAGCTTATCCATTTTATTCAGGTGTGCAAATGTTTTCTTCTTTCTTAGTTGGACCCTATCATACAGTTTCCGTCTTTTTTTTACAAACCAAAATAATAATATTTCCACTTGTATATCATTTTACAGGTACGGGATGTACTAGGAGACGGCCGTCTAATAAAACGCCGCATAAGAGATGGCAAAGGTGAATTTCCTATGGATTGCCCTCTTCAAGACAGTCGTTTACATGTCCATTACAAGGGCATGCTTAATAATGAAGAAAAGACAGTTTTCTACGATACACGAGTTGATAATCATGGTCAACCTTTGGAGTTTTCCTCAGGGGAAGGGCTTGTAAGTTAATCCTAACCTTCATAACCTTCTTGTCTTTCGGAAATAATATTTATGGATGAGCTTTTCGTTTGGATGTTAGGTGCCTGAAGGTTTTGAGATGTGTGTTCGGCTAATGTTGCCTGAAGAGATATCACTTGTTACCTGCCCCCCTGATTATGCATATGACAAGTTTACCAGGTTCATTTTTTTTCTTCTAGTCAGCTCTGTTTTTGTACAGTTTTTACATGCAAAAAAGTGTTCTTATAGTATCACTCATGAAAATCTCTCTTTATGCAGTTATTAGATCAACTAATCTTGATGTTTGTCTGTTTATATTCTTTATCCTGTGACTAGACCGGCTAATGTTCCTGAAGGCGCTCACGTTCAATGGGAGATTGAGCTCCTCGGGTTTGAAATGGAAAAGGTAAGCTACTTGATGTTCTTATGTGGTTACCGTTATTAAGTAAGTTAATATATTCTCCTACAGGACTGGACTGGCATGAATTTTCGAGCTATTATGGACGATGTTGAGAAGACCAAAGGCACGGTATACATTTTATCATACACTGGATCTCCTGTTACCTAATTTTGCATTTTAACATATATAACTTGATTACTTAGCGAATGAATTGTACATAAAACATCCGTTTACTTTAAATATGACTAGGACATCTCTGACCAAGACTTTAATGTATAAGGAAATCATAATCGTGAATCTGTTCATATATTCAGATAAACATATATACTAGATGCTCGTGTTGATATTCCTGTATTCTAAAGAATAATACTGGAAATGTTGTGAATCTATATAGAAACTGTTAAGATAAGTTATTTACAAGGTCATGTTTTCTTATCCAGGGTAACAGGCTATTTAAAGAAGGAAAATACGCACTTGCCAAAACAAAATATGAGAAGGTACACACTCTCTGGACCGGTGTTGCATTATAAGTTAAAAACTACCGATGTTTAGAGCATTATATGTGAATATGAAAATATTGTCCTATTAAGATGTGATTCATGGCTGTAATTTGAAAATGATCATGCATTTTGTTTCAGGTTCTACGTGAATTCAATCATGTCAATCCTCAAGATGACGAAGAAGGAAAAGAGTTTGCAAATACACGAGTATGATACTTCATTATTTCTTACAAGTTCCCATGAGTAATTTATATTTCTTTTGAATGTTATTTAACAAGACAGGTTATAATGTTATATTCTCAAAGGCTATTTATCAACTAGACTGACACTGATAGCCCCTCTCTAATCCAATTTTCTTTTTGACTTTTTTGGTGCTAAAGAATCTGTTGAATCTGAATGTGGCTGCATGCCTCCTGAAGATGGGAGATTGTCGAAAGTCAATCGAAACGTGTAATAAGGTAAGTTCCTGTATTTTTAAATCTGCTTTTTTCTATGCTCATAATATTTTGGTGATTAATATAAACTAGTTGTTTTAGTTAAGGGGCTAAACATGTCATTATTAAAGTTGACGGGCTAAACATGCCATTAATTGAGATACTGATACAAGTTCTTCCTTCTGAATCAGATAGATTCATATCTGAAAGAGGTTGACAATAAGTTCTTTAAAGTTGAGGGGCTAAAGTTGTTTATTATTAAAGTTGAGGGGCTAAAGTGGTTTTAGTTAAGGGGCTAAACATGTCATTACTAAAGTTGACAGGCTAAACATGTCATGATTAAAGTTGAGGGGGTAAAGATGTTTATTATTAAAGTTGAGGGGATAAAGTTGTTTTAGTTAAGGGGCTAAACTGTCATTATTAAAGTTGAGGGGCTAAACATGTCATGATTAAAGTTGAGGGGCTAAACATGTCATGATTAAAGTTGAGGGGGTAAAGTTGTTTAATATTAAAGTTAAGGAGCTAAAGTTGTTTGATGTAGTTAAGGGTCTAAACATGTCATTATTAAAGTTTAGGGGCTAAACATGTCATGATCATAGTTGAGGGGCTAAAGTTGTTTATTATTAAAGTTAAGGAGCTAAAGTTGTCTGATGTAGTTAAGGGGCTAAACAGGTCTTTAACAAAGCTGAGTGGCTAAACATGTCATTATAAAAGTTGAGGGGCTAAAGTTGTTTTAGTTAAGAGGCTAAACATGTCATTACCAAAGCCGAGGGGCTAAACATGTCATTATTAAAGTTGAGGGGCTAAAGTTGTTTTAGTTAAGGGCTAAACATGTCATTACCAAAGTTGAGGGGCTAAACATGTCATTATTAAAGTTGAGGGGCTAAAGTTGTTTTAGTTAAGGGGCTAAACATGTCATTACCAAAGTTGAGGGGCTAAACATGTCATTATTAAAGTTGAGGGGCTAAAGTTGGTTGATGTGGCAAAATATCATATTATAGTATATAAAATGGACAGTAATTGAAGGAACGTGCGGTTTTCCTTTGTGTAGGTATTAGATGCTAACCCTGTTCATGTTAAAGCACTGTATCGAAGAGGAATGGCTTACATGGAGGTTGGTGATTTTGATGAAGCAAGAGCAGATTTCAACAAGGTATTTTTTTTAATAATGTCGGTTCACAATGCATAAATAATGTTTGATGGACATCTGTTTCGATCATTCTCCGTGTTTTTCGATAATAGATGATAACCGTAGACAAATCATCTGAAGCCAATGCAAAAGCAGCTCTTCTTAAATTGAAGCAGATCCAGCAGGTTAGTTAATAAAGTATCTAAAAAAATATACTCCCTTTTGCATACGCATTAGTTGACGTTGTTATAACAGGAAGCTGAGAAGAAAGCCCGTAAGCAATTTAAAGGACTATTTGACAAGAAGCCTGGAGAAATATCAGAAGCTGGACTAGATAATAAAGTCAACGAGGCTAGGATTGACGGTGCACAGGAGCCCTTGATTTCTAGCCAGGAAAAGGAGGATGGGGATGAGGATGAAGATGAACCGCCGGCTCCAGCACCTGCGCGTATGAGTTCTTTTTCGCGTTTGTGGACGGGTGGTGTGAATCTGTTTAAGTCTCTTGGGGTAAACAGATGTTCCATATTGTGAGTTAATAAATCTGGAAAACCCAAATGAGAGTAGATTATACTACAAGCTTCAGCAAACCAATAGTTTTAGCTGCTTATGTATTACTAGATTTAACTTGGTTGTCCTCGAGCAGGCTAATGCAGTTAGAATGACCAAAACTTTGTTACCGGCGCTTTGTCTTTTGAAAACATATGTTGTCATTTTGGGCAGGGATAGCCTGCTCAAGTAATAATGTTATAGTAACTTGTACGTGTTGCACCAAAAGTTGTACATTGTTTACTCGTATTTAGAAAGAACTCGGGGCCTTTCCCTTTTTTAATGATTTTTTATTAGACCTGGTTGAAGATATAGATCTGCCATTAGGAGAATTAGTTCTTAGTATTTGTTTCCTTGTTGGCTAACATCAAACTGACATAAAAAAAATGCTCAGGTGTGAACATGCAACATATGAACATGAGGAGGCTGCATTGTATACTTGTTTAGAAATACAATGCATACGTTTATTTCAATTTCTTAAACTTCACATTTATGTTGGGAATTTTAGAGTGTTGGAAGTTTTTATATATTGCTTTTGTTCCTATATATTCAATAAAACATAATTCAAGAGACCTTTAGACCTAATATTGGTATGTTGGTAACACCATGAAAAAGGGCTTTACTTTGGTTCTTGGATAAAGGGATGCTCATAAGAACTGATCAATAGCAGTAGTGATCGATTGATCATTCATCACCCAAGATCGGTTACACATGATCCACCATTTGGGTAGGTCCGTTACTTGTTTCGGCTTTGACAACAAAATCGAACACGGTCTATCACTTGGGTTGGTCTCCCCCTTCGATTCTGGCAACAAGATGAGTAGGGCACAAAATATTCTGCGACTTCATGTCACGATGACACTCCAGGAAACAAAGATCTTTGTTCACTAGCCTGATTTGTTGTCATGAGCAACACCTGACATTCAACTTTTGCTGCTAGTAGTGGACACTTTAGTTGGTAGTTACAGGATCACCATTGCTTAGGCATTATTTAAAAACTTTTGCAATATCGAGTTTGACGCTCAAATTTGCCACTTGTTACAGAATACATATGATAGTCGTGCCTGATAATATTTAATCAAGCAATGTTAAAAGAAATTATGTGTACATATTGTGCGATCAGATTAGCAGCAGTGTTAAAAAGGAAATTATTGTGGTACATATTTTGTGCGATCAGCATTAAGGCAAGCAAGTGTTAAAAAGGAAATTATTGTGGTACATATTTTGTGGGATCATCATATCATCACCTCCCAAAATTTTCTCAATTATTGTTTCTTTTCCTTTATGATCTCAACTGTGTATGTGTAGAATGCTAGATTGTACATTGTAATTCATTTGGTAAAAACCGATTCCTTCCCGGTATCAATATTGCTCTCTGATTTCTAACTTGGTATTAGAGCGCTGATCCTTAAATCGTTTTTTATCAGGCATCAATTACCGACAACCCAACAATAGGCCACCATGTCTGATCTTTATTGTGAATCATGATGATATAACCACCCAACTTGCCAACCTTCCTCAAACAAACCCTGAATTCCCATAACCAAAATCCAAAACAATCTGATAACCTTTCAATCAATCTCAAACTCAATAGCCACAACTATCCCCTATGGGCTCAAATGATTCGAGTCGCAATAGGAGGAAAATCAAAAGCCTTACTGAACCATCTGATAGAGAACCTGCCAAAAAAAAGATGATAAATATGAGCAATGGGAACAAAACGACCTCATCGTGTTCTCATGGCTCATCCAGAATATTGACCCTCTCTAGCCAGCAACCTTACGGATTTCCAACAGCGAAAACTGTGGGATGCTCCCATGGTTACATATAGCAGCGCAAAGATAAACTACAAACTTTTGATCTTTATGCTAAAGCTAATGAAAAAAACATAATGGTGTACCTCTGGAAGAAGTGTGGATTGTGTTGCAAGGTATATGGGGTGAAATCGAGCGCAGGGACCCGAACCCAATGACATACGCGACAGACATCACTGTATACAACAAGAACCGGTCTGAACAAAAGTTGTTCTAGTTCCTTAATGCCCTGGACCGAAAGTATGATCCAATTAAACGTGAAATCTTCGATGGGATCCGCCTCCCTCTGCTGAGGGAGCCTATGCCGCTGTCAGGAAAGAGACCGCTCACCAAAGTATTTTAGGTACAGGGGAGGCGGCATCACACCAGGGGGTGGCGGTCGGGCTACTGGTGGGACCAGGGGAAACACACAGCCTAGGGATTCTTTCAAAGGGGGTAGCGGAGGTCGTAACCAGGAAAGAAAGCTGGTTATTCGGTTTGACAAGATAAATCCAATCTCAAATGTGACGACTGTAGTATGATGAGGCACGCAAAAGACCAGTGTTTCAAGTTGGTTAGGTACCCTGATTGGTGAAATGATGGTCACAAGCGAGGGAACAAGACTACTAGTGTGAAGGAGGCAAGGAAGCCATCGCCGGCAGCGGTGATGGCCACTAGGGATCAAACAGAACTCTTGGATTTGGGGGTTTCACCTCTGGTGTAACAACTGGAGAAGATGGGTCGTGCATAGGTAAAGGGTTTGAGGAGATTTCCTCGAGCCCTCAAACTTTCATTGTTAAAACAAAAACCCCAACCCTTATAAATCCAAAATATTTTAGTCCACATATTTTGGAATTATTGCAAAACAGCCCCCCAGTGATTTGGAAAAGCTAACGTAGTTAAAAATGTCGATAAACGTACCAAATCCTAGATTTCGCTTGTGGAGCTACCGCCACAATGACCTGTGAGTCGTCAGATATTATATCTACTAGTAAATCCAGAAAGCTTCATATCCAGGCTGCCAATGGAGAGTGCATGACAGTAATGGGGAATGGCACAATTGAAATATCACCAACTTTGAAACTGTCAAATTGTCTTTATGTTCCTTCATTGTCACATAAACTTTTATCCATTAGCCGTGTAACCAAAGAGCTTAATTGTAGGGTTCTAATGTATCCCACCTTTTGTATCTTACACGATATCAGGACGGGGATAATCATTGGGCATGGCACTGGGCAGCAAGGTCTATATTATGTGGATGAGGTGACTCAGCAAGGCAATGCAATGTTGGCTCATGGAAAAACAAATAGGGAAGCATGGTTATGGCATAAAAGACTGGGACGCCCCTTTGCTAGTTATTTGCGTTATCTTTTTTTCTTAAGTTTTTCTCCTTGAATAGTACATTAGATTGTGAAACATGTGTTTTGGCAAAGAGCCACAGTCAGCCGTTCCAACCTAGTAACACCAAAGTTGATTTACCTTTTGCATTGATTCATTATGATGTTTGGGGTGCAGCTGAGATTTTTTAGGGGCAAAACTTTCGGTTTTTCTTATTGTTCATTGATGACTGTACACGTATGACATGGGTGTATTTTTTGAAACATAAATAAGAAGTTTTTGAAAAATTCACCATGTTCTACACCATGATCCAAACCCAATTCAAAACCAACATCCAAATTCTTCAAACCGATAATGGAAGGGAATATGTTAACACCTCCATGAAACAAATTTTTCAATCCAAATGAATGGTTAACCAAGCTACATGCCCAAAAACATTTCGAGCAAAATGGTGTGTCCGAATGGAAAATTTGCATTTTACTTGAGATAACTTGAGCCCTCATGTTGGAGTCTAAGGTGCCTAAGTCTTTCTAGCTTGAAGTTGTGGCTACAACTGTCTATCTTATAAATCGGTTACCAACCAAAGCTCTCAAACTTAAAACTCCTTTAAAAGCTTTATCGGAATTTACGAAAATTCCCCGCCTCTTTCTTTAACTCCCCGAGTCTTTTGGGTTTTCTCATATACCACGAACTGATCGGAACAAACTAGGTGCATGTGCAGAAAAATGTGTCTTTATAGGAATGGGGTAAATCAGAAGAGATACAAGTCTTATAGCCCAAAAAAGTGCCATATTACAACCACTCTGAACTGTGACTTCCTCGATACCGAATATCTCTATAGCTCCCAACCTAGTAGTCGAAGGAAGAGTGAGGATGATGACACGTTGAGTTGGTTAAAATGGCTCCCGGGAGGAATAGATCTTCACATTGGTTAGTCACCTCGTTCGCAATCAGAAGACACCTCAAAAAGTGCCACGCCAGAATCTCCCCACCTGATGTGCAAGGTAAGTGAATCCCAAAATCCTAAAACTAGTACAGATAATGAAGTTTCTTTTCATTCTCCTTTGCCTACTAACCATGAAATTCATGAGACAACGGCCGAACCAGTTGAATCAAATGACCCAAGTCAAGAACCAGATGCAGGAGATAGCACAACACAAGAAACAATAACAAAGTATTAGTTACCACCAAAGGCTAATCGAAGAGTTCTTCCGAAACGATACTCTCTAGAGAAAGAAGCTCAGAGGTCTAGGTATCCTATGGCTAATATAGCCACATGGAGCTTTGTGCTATGAACAGGTTCCCATAAACGCAAAAGAGGCTCTAAAGTTAAAACATTGGAAAGATGCTATGGAGTCGGAAATGGAAGCTTTAAAGAAGCATGATACATGGGAACAATGTGTACTCCCTCTAGGAAAAAAATCTGTGGGATGCCGATGGGTATTCTCAGTCAAGCACAAACCAAATGGAATAACTGAGAGGTACAAGGCCCGACTTGTTGCTAACGGTTATACTCAGATGGACGGGATCGACTACTACTTTGAGACATTCTCTCCAATAGAGTTATCTTCTCCATAGCTACAAATAAGCAACGGTCCCTTCATCAGTTTGATGTTAAGAATGTTTTCCTTCATGGGGAACTAAAGGAAAAGGTATACATGGAAGCTCATCCAAGATTCACAAGTTCTTTTGAAACCAAGGAGGTATGTCGATTGAAAAAATCTCTTTATGGATTGAAATAGTCTCCTCAGGCATGGTTTGGTAGGTTCACCATTGCAATGAAGAGCTATGAGTACAAGCAAGGTAATGTAGATCAAACATTGTTTCTCAAACAAAGGAATGTGCTTGTAACATGTCTAATCATTTATGTTGACGATATGATTATATGGAAATGACATTGAGAAAATTAACACGGTTAAAGAAAAACCTATTCATAGGATTCAGAATGAAGGATTTAGGAAGACTAAAGTACTTCATTGGAATAGAAGTGTTAAGGTCTAAGCAAAGAATTTTTATTTTCCAAAAAGGTATATTCTTGATTTCTTGGGAGAGGTCAGTATGATTAATTGTTAACCAACATAAAACCCAATGATTGCAAATCAAAAGCCTTGTATAGAATTCAAAGCAGAACTAGTAGACAGAGAAAGATATAAACATCTAATGGGAAAATTAACTTATCTTTCCTACACTAGGTCGGACATATCATATGCAGTTGGGGTGGTAAGTCAGTTCATGCACCATCCATAAGCCGCTCACTTGGAGGCAATGCATAGCTTCATCAGATACCTTAAAGGGACAACCATTAATAAAGTGTTGGCTGAATCAAATGGGAACCCAATTATCCAAGCATACACCGATGTAGATTGGGTCGGGGATAAAGAAGTAAATGGGAGAATCTTTAATAAATGTCTAGTCAAATTGAGTGTTGAAAATCCCACTACTCAATTTGAGCGAGAGTGTTAAAAAGGAAATTATTGTGGTACATGTTTTGTGGGATCAACATATCATCACCTCCCAAAATTTTCTCAATCAGTCAGCCTATTTCTAGCCCAGGATTGCCTTGTTTCTTTTCCTATATGATCTCAATTGTGTATATATAGAATGCTTGATTGTACATTGTAATTCATTCAGTAAAAATCGATTCCTTCCCATGTATCAATATTGCTCTTTAATTTTTAACAGCAAGGTCAGGACACCTGCCACCAACCATACAATTCTGTTAGGTAACATTTGGTATGAAGTAATGAGAGGTGGAATGGAATGGACTATCACAAGGGAATGCAGAAAAGGGTGTTTGGTTGGTCGAGGGAATGAAATGCTCATTCCAAAATGCATTCTATTCCTAAAAAATCATTTTATCCACCCCCTATTTTTTTTCCATTCCATTCCATCTCCATCCTTCATTAACAATGTAACGCCCGGCGTTTTCATACTTGCCATATTTAGAAAGCTAGTCTTGTATTTCTATTTTTGGAAACCTTTGTATCTTGTATTCGTTCTTTCATTGTAATCGTTGTAAACCGAGACTTGAACCATAATGAAAACTCGTACCTTATTCCTATTCATGTTATGCTTATTCGTAATCGTTTTATACTTATACATATTCATACATTTGTGTACAAGATACATTACACTTGAAAACGTGACTATACTTGCAAATACATAAAAATCATACTTCATGCAAAGCTTATACTTTATCTTATTCGTTTCATACTTGTATAAACATTAGAACATGCCTCCATATGCCTAGGAACCTTTAATTACTATAAAACACCTTTATTTATCATTTAGATATGTTATAAATCAACAAAACAAAAAATGAAATTATTGTGTCCTGACCCGGCCCCTTGCGGACCGCATGGGGACACCCATACGGTCCGTATGGGTGTCTGGGCGGGCATAATGTGTTTCAGCCGCGAGAATGGCACGAAATCCCACTTCTAACTCCTCCCCAATCACCTTAAACCTCTATTAAACACCCCCAAACTAACCCTAATCCTTCTCCTATAACACCCAAGCCTCCACCAAGCTTTTTCCCACTTTGAACACTCTCAAATCTCTCCCAAATCACTCCAAAATCTATTGCTAAACACAAGTTAGAGCAGAATCTTCAACCTTCACTAAAGTGAGCATAACTTGCTCAAATCTTACTTGTTTTACTTGATTCTTCTTCCTACTTACTTGGATAAACCTTGGGTTCAATTCCACGGATTCTCCTTGGAGATTCCAGACATGGAAGTTCACCTAAAGGGCTCCAAACTTTCTGTTATATACAAATCTCTTTAAAACTATGTTATACATCAACCAAACTTGTGTTCTTGAGCTCCTAATCAAGTTTATGATAAGTGAAGCCTAACCAAGCTTGTTTACATGAACTAAGGGTTGTTTTAACACCCTAAACTTTCTGTTTTACATGAGCTTTAAGCTCACAAGTGTTGCCAAGTCTTGAACTTGAAGCTAGTGTGACTACAAAGTTAGCTTGGGCTATCTTACATCTAAGTCCACACAACACTTGATGTTTTCTCATCCCATCCTAAGTAGCTTGCTAGTTGAAAGTAACATAACCCCGTCTAGCCTTCGATGTGTGTCGACACCGGCTCACCGGGTTGTAGCTTACTTAGCTACTTAGTATAGCTGTAACATGCATTTCATTTCCTTGTTATTATTAATATTGTTCTTGTCCCTCCTTGTTGTCTATGACAACTTATGTAGTGGTGAACTCTTATGAGGTTCCTAAATGGATGGTTATACCACCTACCTCCTACATGACTTCTATGACATCCTTGAAGGACTTATGATATAATGTACATATATAACTATATAATATATACCTAAAAACCGAAACCTTAATAATGACTATATAATCATATGTCAAGTTACTAAGTTTAATCACTAAAAGTGTTTAGTCCCTCGTTTAGATTCTAATAGGTGTTACAACCTATGAAATCACATAAACCCTGACGGTCCCCATAGTGTAAAAAGGAGTGCTAGACCTTAGTGAGTATTTTCGTATACTATATTTTGTTATGCGTTATTCCAAATTCCGATTCTACCATAATCATCCAAATACTCACACCTACGTTTTCCTCTTATAGGATAACTCAGTGTTCCTCCCGCAACCAAACAACTCTTCACGAAACTAAGAAGTCGGAAAGCTTGCAAAACCTTGAGTACACTCGACCCAGTTTTCATTTATATCACTTTTGGGTGTAACATGTTTACCATATACAAGCTTACTGTCAAAAACTGATATCCTCTTCCTCGCATTGACGATCCATTCAATCATCTCTAAGGTGTGACTTGTTTCTCGAAAATCGACCTTCGTTCTGGCTATCATCAACTTCGAGTTCTCGAAGAAGATGTACCAAAGACAGCCTTTCTCACACGATATGGATATTACGAGTTCGTGGTCATGCCTTTTGGTTTGACTAACGCACCTGCAGTGTTCATGGATCTCATGAACCGCATGTGTAAGACTTTTCTCGATCGTTTCTTAATTGTTTTCATTGACGATATACTCATCTACTCCAAGACGAAAGAAGAACATGGGCGACATTTGCAACTTATCCTTCAGCTTTTGCTTACTGAACGTCTTTATGCCAAATTCTCCAAGTGTGAATTTTGGCTAAAAGAGGTTCAATTCCTTGGTCACACCATCAATGAACTCGGTATTCATGTTTACCCCGCAAAGATAGAAGCTGTGAAGAATTGGATTGCACCTAAATCGCTTTCTGAACTTCGTTCGTTTCTTGGCCTAGCTTGTTATTATCGTCGTTTCATCTCGAAGTTTTCCAAGATCGTTGTTCCTCTTACGTATTTGACTCAAAAAGATAAACCTTTTGTTTAGGGTCCCGAACAAGAGGAGTCTTTCCAAACCCTCAAGGACATGCTCTGTAATGCTCCTATCCTTACACTCCCCGATGGGAATGACGATTTCGTCGTATATTGCGATGCCTTAAACCAAGGTCTTGGTTGCGTTCTTATGCAACGGGACAAGTTTATCGCTTATGCGTCGAGACAACTCAAGATCCATGAGAAAAACTATATTACTCACGATCTTGAACTTGGTGAGGTTGTTTTTGCATTAAAGATTTGGAGACACTACCTTTATTGTACTAAGTGTACGGTCTTCACCGACCACAAGAGCCTACAACATATCTTTGATCAAAGGAACTCAACATGCGTCAACGTCATTGGGTAGAATTGTTAAACGACTACGACTATGACATTCTCTACCACCCTGGCAAGGCGAATGTTGTGGCCGATGCAATTAGTCGTAAGAGTCATGTCAAGAGCATTCGTTGCTACCAAACAGTGGGAAAAATTCTTGAGCCAATTCGCCAAGCGCAATTCTCAGTCATTAACGAGGGTAACCTCGATAACGAGTTGAATTGTGGAGTTGAAAACCCACTCGAAGCTAAGCCTGATGGTATTCTTTACTACCATGATCGTATTTGGATTCCCGATCGTCTCAACCTTCGAAACACCTTGATGGATGAAGCCTACAAATCCCAATACTCCATTCATCCCGGTGCTGACAAGATGTACCATGATCTTCGTGCATCTTATTGGTGGCATGGAATGAAGAAAGATATCGCTCTTTACCTCTCGGAGTGTCTTACTTGTTCTAAGGTGAAAGCTGAACATCATGAAGGACCTTGATCAGTGGTTCTAGACGGAAGTTAGTGGATAAACGTAAACCGATTCGGTAGAGTGTTATTACAGAAAGGAGTAGAAACAGAATGCAGCGGAAGTCTTCATTCATACCGAAAGAGTATACATCTTTATAAGTCCAGCTGCCGGAGTTCCTGGAGAGAATCCGGCAGCACCTCCCCGTATGGATGCCAAAAACTTAAATGACAAATGAACAACACACCTATATATA
Organism: Scalesia atractyloides; assembly: GCA_947069175.1. Classification (NCBI taxonomy): domain Eukaryota; kingdom Viridiplantae; phylum Streptophyta; class Magnoliopsida; order Asterales; family Asteraceae; genus Scalesia; species Scalesia atractyloides. The sequence goes on from CAMTDV010000024.1 coordinate 72,362,170, forward strand.
GGGAGACAAGTTCGCTGGAGTGTAGGTGAGTTCGGGCGAACTTGACTATGTCAAGTTCGGCCGAACTTGACATCAACATGCACTTCTCAAGCGAACTTGGCCTTTTATAGTCAAGTTCGGGCGAACTTGACTAAAGGCACGTCAAGTTCTAGCGAACTTGACCAATATAGGTCAAGTTCAGGCGAACTTGTTCCCTTTTACACTATAATCTCCGTATTTCGGTCGTGTGTTCGATTCTAACCTATACAATACTCAACACACGCTCAATCTAGCCTATTCGACAAGTGACGAACACAATAGTGAATCAACAGAGTCCCCCTTGTTCGTTACTGTCGAAGCTTGATCTTGAACTTCAAAACTTTGAGCCGTGTTTGAATATTCTCTGCAACTTCAATCAAGGTGTCTGCCGATGTCGTCGAGACGCGTCAACAGATTCCCCCTTAATTGATGATTCGGGTTTGCATTAACAACATCTAATTCCCTCTGAAATCTCCAGTTCAGATATTTGTTGCACAGTTTCCAACCTCCTCTGATTTGCTTAACCAACAAATTATCTTGAATAGACACAAATTTGAAGATCATCAATGTAGCTTCTCCATTTCAACTTTAACCACATCCGCGTTCAGTTTAGCGCATCTCCAATGCTCGATCTTCCGATCTTCAAGACTCAACCGGAAATTGATAGAAACTTCGAATTACCACACTGGTGAACTTCAAATCCATGTTTACCCGCAAAAATCTGAAATCCCGATTTCCGTAATCACTCCAGATCAGCAAATCGGTAATCTTTTTCAATCAGCAAATCTTCATCGGAACCAAATAATCTGGTAACACTTTAACTCTGAGAAACATTCGTCCGCGATCAAAATCACATTCTTCTTCTTCATTCACAATGTCAGATATATAGCTATCTCTGGTACACCAGTGCCACTTAATCACCAAACATCATCATCCAACGGCGGTTAGTCCAAAGAGAAGAATGATTCATATGCTTGAAGATTAAAAATAATGGCCACCAAAGGTTATCATCAGATTTCCTTGGTAATTTTGAAACCATCCGTCTTCGGAGCTAGTCACTAATTCCTAAGATCATCACCAAACGTTTTGAACGTTTTCAGTTCCTCACTGGTACCAATGACTACTAATCCAGCTAACTGTTCCTTCACCGGAGATCAGGACTCTAACCCTTAAGCATCACTCTGTATCATGAACTGAAAACTCGGAACTTCCTGTGATCACGGAATCCCAAATGTATAACCTCTTTTGTCAGCAACTGATATACACAGCTTTGTCTGGAAGATCCGATCCCATAAATCATCTTCGTTAATCATTGTACCGCGTACAACCCGGGGCAACTGAAACTACAGAGCATCCCTATCTCCTGCGGTTAGTCCAGTCAATAGTTCATGTGCAAAGCAGAGTTAAAGATAGGCAGTCGTGTGTGCTTCCAAACCATACGCGCGACTAAGGTGTCAATCCACAACCATGACCTCAGAATCTGATAAACAACTCCTCCAAGACTCAGTTATGTAACCACCCACTTTCAAAATAGACATCAATTTGAAATACCCATTGAATCTCAATCCTCTGCATTTCCCGATAATCTGCAATTGGTAACCATCCGGATACTGTTGCAGTAGTCACAAATTTCAAAAATGTCGGTATCTTCAAATATTGAAAATTTTTTATTCCCCCTCATTTTTGCAAATTTTGACCATACTGAAATTTTCACTGAAATTCCCCCTGAAATCCGGAACTTTTAGTTTTTAACAAATGCGGATTAACGTTTAGGCCCATTACTAGACATGACACCCAAAAGATCAACATTCTGCATCGGTATCAATGACTCTCCCATTATCTTCAAAATTCTGTGACCGTATCACCAAATCTGTACTCTGAAGCTCTAGACGGTGTCCCTGAACATGTCGGTTCGGTCTTCGAAAACTCGAAAATTTTCTATCACCAAATTTTTTCTGGACACTCATCCCATCAATACGATCAACAAAATTTTTCAGTGCCTTTTTTATTTTATTTTTTTAGGCTCCTAGACAAGTTCGGGCGAACTTGTGTGACAAGTTCAGGCGAACTTGGTCACTATGTGACAAGTTCGGTCGAACTTAGTCGGTTTGATGGAAGTTCGGGCGAACTTGCATGAAAAAGACAAGTTCGGGCGAACTTATGCTTAATTTCAATGAAAATCAGTCAAGTTTGGTCGAACTTGATGAAAATTCATGAAAAACTTTGTCAAGTTCGGGCGAACTTGATGAAAAATCTTGAAAAACCATGTTAAGTTCGGGCGACTTGACCTCGACAGGTCAAGTTCGGGCGAACTTGGTCTCCCAAATCAGCCATTTTTCACATTTTTCGATCCAAAATCCTTATTTCTTCGAATTTCGAGATGATTTCACCATAGATCTGCTCGAAAATGGTTTTATAACAATCCTATCCATTCAATTTTGGATTTTGTCCGCGGATTGTAGGTTTATTTCAGGATTTACGTCTAAAACCCCTCCTAATGTCCATAAATGTCCAAATTCATGAGCGTAGGTGATAACCGTAGCCCTGATACCAATTGAAGGTCCGTGATCAGGCGGTTCTAGACGGAAGTTAGTGGATAAACGTAAACCGATTCGGTAGAATGTTATTACAGAAAGGAGTAGAAATAGAATGCAGCGGAAGTCTTCATTCATACCGAAAGAGTATACATCTTTATAAGTCCAGCTGCCGGAGTTCCTGGAGAGAATCCGGCAGCACCTCCCGTAGGGATGCCAAAAACTTAAATGACAAATGAACAAGACACCTATATATAGGGAGACAATCGCTGGAGTGTAGGTGAGTTCGGGCGAACTTGACTATGTCAAGTTCGGCCGAACTTGACATCAACATGCACTTCTCAAGCGAACTTGGCCTTTTATAGTCAAGTTCGGGCGAACTTGACTAAAGGCACATCAAGTTCGAGCGAACTTGACCAATATAGGTCAAGTTCGGGCGAACTTGTTCCCTTTTACACTATAATCTCCGTATTTCGGTCGTGTGTTCGATTCTAACCTATACAATATTCAACACACGCTCAATTTAGCCTATTCGACAAGTGACGAACACAATAGTGCATCAACACATCAACATCCATCTGGCTTACTCGAACAACCAGAAATTCCTGTCTGGAAATGGGAGAGTATTGCTATGGATTTCGTTACCAAGCTTCCTCGCACTTCGTCTGGTCACGATAGCATATGGGTCATCATTGACCGACTGACCAAATCCGCTCATTTTCTTGCCATTCGTGAAGATTACAAAGTCGAGAAATTGGCTCGTATCTTCACGGATGAAGTCATTGGTCGTCATGGTACACCCTTTGACATCATTTCCGATCGCGATGCTCGTTTTACCTCCCGCCTTTGGCAAACATTTCAATCCGCCCTTGGCACTCGTCTCAATCTTAGCATCGCTTTTCATCCTCAGTCTAACGGTCAAACCAAGCATACTATCCAAACCGTGGAGGATATGCTCCATTCATGCGTAATCGATTTTGGCGGCAATTGGGAATCGCACTTAACCTTGGTAGAATTCTCGTACAATAACAGTTATCACGCTAGTATTCAATGGCACCATTTGAAGCATTGTATGGTCGTAAGTGTCATACGCCTATTTGTTGGCACGAGATCGGGGACTCTCAAATCACCGGTCCCGAACTGATACAAGAGACTGTCACACCCCGACTCGCAGCGGAAATAAGAGTCGGGGCATAATTGGGTTATCACCAAAGCACATGACATTTACTATTATGTTTCATAATTAAATGAAGTCAAAGTTACATTTCTCAAACCTTCAAACATGTTCATTCATTACAAAGGAAAATAACCAAACATAATAATCCAAACACTAAATCATTTTATTTCTTCTAATCCAGGTCCTACGTGTTCCTAGCTGCTGCTGGTTCACCTGTATCATGTGTAAAATGGGAGGTTTTTGGGTCAACATAAGTTGGCGAGTGAACCTTATAGATAAACATTTAATAATGATTTTCTGGTTAGTTTATCAATAAAATATTGTGCATAATCATAAAAGAGCATATGCATGAAGTCAAGCAATGGCAACATCGGTTACAATTATAACATACATTAACAATCGATTACATACATGAACATACCAACATCATATGATAATTAACATAAATGAACTGTGAGATCAAGGCTCAATCAAACGGAGCCGATCGTATTGCATGAACTGAAAATGTAAATTGAACTGTGTGCTCAAGGCTCAATCAAACGGAGCCGAGCGTATTGCATGAACTTGAAATGTAAATTGAACTGTGCACTCAAGGCTCAATCAAACGGAGCCGAGCGTATTGCATGTATTGAAATGAAAATAAATGACCGATCAAGGCTCAATCAAACGGAGCCGATCGTGCGGGCACGCCCTGATCAACCGCATAATAAAATGGGGATCAAACTCAACCTCGAGGGATGGGGAGCTACGGCCTCAGCAATTGCATGTACTGAAATAATAACTTGCAAACAATCCTAACTACTGAACAGCAACAACTAACACACATGTCATGATATGATATATATGCACAATAACTTAGTTATAATAAGAAAATGAATAAGACACATGATACACCCCAAAAATGTGATTAAAACGGGGAATTTGAAGGGTTCACTCACATTGGGTGCGTTGGATTTGAATTGGTGAGATGCGCACGATTTAGACGAAACGAGTTAACGAGGAATCACTGACCTAAATAATAATAGGAAAAAAAATATATTAAATGGATGGATTTTATTAAAGATTTTTAATGGGATTTTTAGATATATTTTTGTGAGTTTATGGCTATTTTCTATCCTTAAAAATGTTATTTTTAAGTATTTTTAATTGATTTTTAATTTAAATAAAACAAATAATTATTTAAAAAAAATATATTTTTTTTACTGTTTGACCGTTGACCGTTGACCGTTGACCGGTTCGGTCAGCGGTAATTCTTGCGCCGAGCGGGATTCGAACCTGTGACCTTCCGTTCACGCGCACGTAGCTCTACCAACTGAGCTACGTGACTAACCCGTTAGAAATCTAGTTTTAATTATATTAATACACTTATTCGAATTTACCGAAAATTCCTTTATTTTACAAAACGTTTTATTCTCATTGAACCGGTGTTTGTGTCGAGACTCGATCGCGTGACGTGCAGTTTGTGTTGCACACAGTCCACCGCTGGACTGTGTGTCTAACCCGGTTATATTCTTGAATTATATTATACTTAACAACTACTCAATCTAACCCGGTTAGTTTTATGAATAAAAAGGAATGTTATTACGCAGCGTGTGTGTAGCAAGGATCGAACTCGGGACTCGTATATAAACTTTGCACACAGTCCACCGCTGGACTGTGTGTCTAACCCGTTAACTATCCGAATTTTATTTATTCTTAACCCGTTGTTATGTTCGTCTTCTTCACTATAATTACCGGTTTTACACAGATCACTGGTTCCGGGTTCTACTTCTTAAATAACATGATTACTAGTTTGAATGAACAAACCGAACAGTTTGGGTAAAAGAAATACCGGACAGGTCGTCTTCTTCAGGAAGTCCGGCGAGAACAGGCAACTCTGTTATTGAAACTTCGGCTGAGAGGGGCTAATCAACAGAATTAAAGAATTAAATTTGAAATTGAAACAGAGTACATGGATTATTTACACGATTGAATGTGTTTACCGTCAACTAGCGTGATTCCGGCAAATTCCAGAATTTCTCCGGCGAAACCAGAAATCCAGCAAAGTCTTCTGTGACTGACTTTGAGTGACGGAATAATGTTAGTAGTGTCCTAACAATAGATTGAAACAGCAAGAGAGTAGAATCTTACTGGTTTGAGTTGGACACGGTTTTCCGGCGAGAGTTGCAGAGGATTCCGGCGACAATTTTCTTGAGCTCAAAAGACTTGAAAACGCGACGAAAAGGGTTTGGAGTGTATTTGCGACAGTTCTGAATCGTATAAATGATTGGAATCAGAATTATTTGAAGCTTGAATGTTTTTCGGTTTCAAAACCCAAAACTTGAAGTTCATTCAATCTGAACTTTAATTAGAAACCGATATGCGTCGGTTATAAGTTAATTAAACGAACGAAAACTGATTTGGCGATTTGGCTCACCGATTTCCGTTATACAGATATCAGTAACCGTTAATCCGAGTTTGCGTATAAAATTTAATTGTTTCATAATACTAACAGAAAACAATTTGTGGCGGAGTGGTTTGGAGACGGAAAGATAAGTCATTGGAGGCAGTTGACCCGGGTTCGAGTCCGGTCAGCTCCAACTATTTTTTATTTATTTTATTTTAACTTTTTATCAAATATAATTTTTATAGTTTAGTTTATATATTAATTATGTAACGTTTAAACTCAAAATACTCATAAATACTTAATGAAATTTCGTAACTTGGTATTTGATTGCAAAACGAAGCGGGTTTTGGAGACCCGATTTATACAAATGTTACAGTATCCCCTACTTTTAGGAATTTCGTCCCGAAATTCAAACAGTTGATGTAGTAGGGAAAAGATGAGGGTATTTTTCACGCATTGAGTCTTCACGTTCCCAAGTAAACTCAGGTCCCCGTTTCGACTCCCAGCGTACCCTAACAATAGGAATGCGACTTCGACGTAGACGCTTTTCTCCATAGTCCATAATCTCTACTGGCCTTTCGATAAAATGCATGGATTCATCAATCTGAATATCCTCCAGTGGAATATGAAGATTCTCATCAGCGAGGCACTTCTTCAAGTTCGACACGTGGAATGTGGGATGAATTCTGTCGAGTTCTTCCGGTAGGTCAAGCTTGTAAGCTACAGGACCTACTCTTTCGAGTATTTTGAAAGGTCCTACGTAACGTGGTGCTAGCTTTCCCTTTTGACCAAAACGAACTACTCCCTTCCACGGTGACACTTTTAAAAGCACATGATCACCAACGCTAAACTCCAAGGGCTTCCGTCGTTTATCTGCGTAACTCTTTTGACGACTTTGAGCCGCTAGAAGATTGTTTCTGATTTGATGAATCTTATCTGTTGTTTCTTGGATCAATTCCGGACCAGTAATTTGAGCTTCCCCAATTTCGTGCCAACAAACAGGAGATCGACACTTTCGACCATATAAAGCTTCAAAAGGTGCCATGCCGATACTAGAATGATAACTGTTGTTGTACGAAAATTCGACTAACGGTAGGTGGGCGTCCCAATTTCCCTTGAAGTCTATGACACATGCTCTAAGCATATCCTCAAGGGTTTGAATGGTGCGCTCAGACTGTCCATCAGTTTGGGGATGATAGGCGGTACTGAGATCTAGTCGAGTGCCCATTGCGGATTGTACTGCCTGCCATGTCCGTGAGGTGAAACGACCATCACGATCAGAAATAATACTTAATGGAACTCCATGACGGCTGACGATTTCGCTGATATAAATACGAGCAAGCTTTTCGTTCTTAAAATCTTCTCGAATAGGAATAAAGTGAGCTGATTTTGTGAGTCGGTCTATAATCACCCATATAGTGTCATACCCACTAGAAGTGCGAGGTAACCCGGTAATGAAATCCATGGTTATATTTTCCCACTTCCAGACAGGTATTTCTGGTTGGACCAGAAGTCCTGAGGGTCTTTGGTGTTCAGCCTTTACTTTAGAACAAGTGAGACACTTGGAAACAAAAACGGCAATATCTTTCTTCATTCCAGGCCACCAATAGGTGTACCGTAGGTCTTGATACATCTTATCGGCTCCTGGGTGTATAGAATATCGCGACTTATGGGCTTCATGCATGAGCGTTTCACGAAGATTGATATGGTTAGGAATCCATATACGATCTAGGTAATACAAAATACCATCAGATTTAGTTTCCAGCTTTAGCTCGGCTCCACAGGACATCTCCTTTTGTACATCTTCCTCTGTTATTGAAACGTGTTGAGCTTCTCGAATTTGATCCTTAATATTGGTTATAATTTGCGAACATAGAAGATGAATAGAGTTCGCATAGCCCTTTCGACTAAGTGCATCAGCCACCACATTTGCTTTACCAGGGTGGTATTTGATTTCACAGTCGTAATCATTTAGAAGTTCGACCCATCTCTGTTGCCTCATATTTAACTCTTTCTGATTGAAGATGTGTTGAAGACTCTTATGGTCAGTGTATATTTCACACTTCGTGCCATAAAGATAATGTCTCCATATCTTAAGAGCGAATACAACGGCTCCAAGTTCAAGGTCATGAGTGGTGTAGTTCTTTTCGTGAGTCTTGAGTTGCCTTGAGGCATAAGCTATGACTTTTCCTCTTTGCATGAGAACGCATCCTAATCCTTGCCCTGACGCGTCGCAATAGACTACAAAATCATCACAACCTTCAGGAAGAGTGAGGATTGGTGCATCACAAAGTCTTTGCTTGAGGGTTTGAAAAGCTTCTTCTTGCTTGGGCCCCCATACAAATGGTTTCCCTTTATGGGTTAAAGCCGTGAGTGGCACCGCAATGCGAGAGAAGTTTGAAATGAATCGACGATAGTAACCAGCAAGTCCAGAAAAAGACCTTACTTCAGTTGGCGTACGTGGAGCTTGCCATTCTTGAACTGCTTTGATCTTTGATGGGTCCACATGTATTCCTTTGTCATTGACTACATGCCCAAGAAATTGCACCTCTTTTAACCAGAATTCACATTTAGAGAACTTGGCATAAAGCTTTTCCTTTTCTAGAAGTGCAAGAACAAGTCGCAGATGATGCTCATGCTCAGCTTTAGATTTTGAATAGATAAGAATATCGTCGATGAACACAATAACAAATCGATCAAGGTAAGGTTTGCAGACTCTATTCATTAGGTCCATGAAAACAGCTGGTGCGTTGGTTAATCCAAACGGCATAACCATGAATTCATAGTGACCATAACGAGTTCGAAAAGCAGTTTTAGGGACGTCTTCTTCATGCACCCTAAGCTGATGATAGCCCGATCAAGGTCGATTTTCGAAAAGCAACTGGCACCTTGTAGCTGGTCAAGAAGATCATCTATACGAGGTAAAGGATATCGATTTTTGATAGTTAACTTGTTGAGCTCTCTGTAATCGATGCACATGCGAAAAGATCCATCCTTCTTCTTTACGAAAAGTACAGGTGCACCCCAAGGCGATGAGCTGGGGCGTATAAATCCCTTGTCAGTCAACTCTTGCAATTGACTGGCTAGCTCTTGCATTTCAGAGGGGGCTAACCTATATGGAGATTTTGCCACTGGTGTAGCACCAGGTATAAGATCGATACGAAACTCGACATCTCTGATTGGAGGAAGTCCTGAAATGTCGTCAGGAAAAACTTGTGGAAAATCTTTTACAACAGGAATATCTTCAAGTTTCTTTTCTGCGGTCCCCTTCTTGATGATATGAGCTAAAAACGCGACATAATTCTTGCGAAGGTATTTCTGAGCTTGAAGGCAAGACATTAAGTTGAGTCCTTTCGCCGAGGTTTCTCCAATAATTCGAAGAGTCTGACCGTTTGAAAGAGGAATACGAATAAATTTCTCACGACATACAACTTCCGCATTATGCTGACTAAGCCAATCCATTCCGACTATGATGTCGAAACTTCCCAGCTTCATAGGAATAAGATCGACTGAGAAATCGTGATCGTTTAGGGTGAGCGTACAGTTGCGTAAAATAGAATCTAACGAAACTGGTTTTCCATCTGCAACTTCCACTGTTATGGATTCCGCGAGCTTATCTCGATTTTTACTTAAGATAGGTTCAAACTCTAATGACACGAAACTTCTATCCGCACCAGTATCAAATAACATAGAGGCATATCTACCATTTATAAGAAACGTACCGTTGACCACATTGCCGTCAGCTCTGGCCTGGTTTGCGTTAATATTGAAAGCCCTTCCTCTAGCAGGTGGAGGAGCTTGATTTGCTTGGTTCACTGGGTTGGCTTGGGCCTGAGCATGAATAATATTGACCAGCCTTGGACATGAGTTCCTGAAATGACTTGGATCTCCACAATTGAAACATGCCCGCATAGGTTGGCCCATAGGGTAGTTGGGTTGATAGTATGTTTGGGCTAAATGTTGAGTGGGTGGAAATGGTTGTTGTTGTTGGGCTTGACCCATAAATTGTTGGTGGGTTTGGGTTATAGGTTGGTGGCGATTTGTTCGTTGAGGTGCGCGGCATTGTTGTACAAGGTGTCCAGCGCGACCGCAGCTGGTACAGTACTGGCAAGGATAGTCAGGGGAGTGGTGATACTGACAACGGTTACATTTTGGTAGTGGTCCTGTGTATGGTCTTTTGTATGGCGCGGGTGGAGGAGTGGCTTGAGTGATGGGTGCAGCAGGAACAGGGGTGTTGGTGTGGGTGACTGCAAAGTTCCTGTTGTTACGCTTCCTCTTGTTAGCAAATTTGGAGGAAGGAGTGTGGTGGTTTGAGGTTTGTCCCTCAGCAGGGGTTTTCTTCTTTTCCTCCTTGAACTTCCCATTACGAATTCGGTTTTCGGCCAGTTCTGTCGCCAATTCCATGGCAGCTTCTAGTGTTACCGGTGAAACGCTGAGGACCGAATCCTGGATTTTCGAGGGAAGTCCTCGAATGTAATGTTCGATCAGATGGTAGGTTGGAGTGAATAAGTTTGGTACCATCTGGTTCAACTCCAAGAACCGTTTGTTGTAAGTAGAGTGATCACCATCTTTTTGTTTCAGGGCATGAAATTCATCTTCCAATTTCTTAATCTCACTCCTAGGACAGAATCGCCTAGTCATGATTTCCCTTAACTCCTCCCAAGTTAAGGACATCGCATCTTCCGTTCCCCTCTTTCCCTTCTCGGTATTCCACCAAGTGAGAGCTACCCCAAGTAGTCTCCCGGTGGCATAACGAACTTTGCGATCCTCAGGACAATCGCAGTTTAAGAAAACGTTTTCCATCTCCTCGAACCAACGCTGGAGAGCAGTGACTCCCTCAGTCCCTTCGAATTTTGGGGGATCGCAAGACTTAAAATGTTTGTAGGTGCATTTGCTGGTAGGAGGGTCGTTGATGATCTGGTCCTGTTGTTGAGGAGGGTTAGTAGGATTTGCAGCAAGAGCTTGTTGTACTTGTACTACAATGTCAGGTAATATCGTGGCCATTTGGTTGGCGATATGGGTGGCCAATCGTTCCTGAGACTTTTCCGATTTCCTACTCCTTCGATGCGATCTATACGACATCTACAGGATCATAAAATGAGAAGATTGTGAGTTTATGGTATCTTTTAGGTGTCATGTGTCTTAAAAAAATGAAAATAACATAAATATCAATAATGCAACTACATCCGAAGGATGTCTTGGGTTCGCTCATGTTGGGCCTCAAATGTCCCCATACCTTCACCTATATAGTCATGTGGGCCCCCATGGCTATTGGTTTGGTAGGATTCACATTAGTATTGGCAATTTAACACTCGCATCCCCCGAATGCTAACCACAAAATATGTTCATGAGATGTTTGGTCGGAACGTGTCCAGGTGTAGACACAATGACAACTCAAAGTGGGATTAGCTCTCACGACGTTTGGTATAGCATGCTTTGGCCTAATAGGTATTTCGTACTCTCATCGTTGGTCCCCAGGTAGGCAAACTGGTCCTTTATTTTGGATTTATACGAATGCCAGCCTAGACAGGACGTTCCGACTACCGGTACTAGTACCCTTCCAGTTACTACATGCCCGTCATGAGAACTCACTTTGATGAGATTTGAAAACACGAAAATCGTTGTAAAATCAATCATGATGTGGTGTGTGCTTGCATGGATGTGATATGTTATGATCATACGATTTCATGATAAGCATTATTTGATAATACACACTTATGAACATGCTTGAACAATATCAAATGTAACATTTTAACATAAACATATAAACATCATGAAATTTGGCATATAACACACAAAATTCTTATAAGTTTCTAATCGACTATAGTATAGGCTCTAAGGGTCTAATAACCTATCCTATATCCCTATAGTCATGGCTCTGATACCAATCTGTCACACCCCGACCCGCAGCGGAAATAAGAGTCGGGCATAATTGGGTTATCACCAAAGCACATGACATTTACTATTATGTTTCATAATTAAATGAAGTCAAAGTTACATTTCTCAAACCTTCAAACATGTTCATTCATTACAAAGGAAAATAACCAAACATAATAATCCAAACACTAAATCATTTTATTTCTTCTAATCCAGGTCCTACGTGTTCCTAGCTGCTGCTGGTTCACCTGTATCATGTGTAAAATGGGAGGTTTTTGGGTCAACATAAGTTGGCGAGTGAACCTTATAGATAAACATTTAATAATGATTTTCTGGTTAGTTTATCAATAAAATATTGTGCATAATCATAAAAGAGCATATGCATGAAGTCAAGCAATGGCAACATCGGTTACAATTATAACATACATTAACAATCGATTACATACATGAACATACCAACATCATATGATAATTAACATAAATGAACTGTGAGATCAAGGCTCAATCAAACGGAGCCGATCGTATTGCATGAACTGAAAATGTAAATTGAACTGTGTGCTCAAGGCTCAATCAAACGGAGCCGAGCGTATTGCATGAACTTGAAATGTAAATTGAACTGTGCACTCAAGGCTCAATCAAACGGAGCCGAGCGTATTGCATGTATTGAAATGAAAATAAATGACCGATCAAGGCTCAATCAAACGGAGCCGATCGTGCGGGCACGCCCTGATCAACCGCATAATAAAATGGGGATCAAACTCAACCTCGAGGGATGGGGAGCTACGGCCTCAGCAATTGCATGTACTGAAATAATAACTTGCAAACAATCCTAACTACTGAACAGCAACAACTAACACACATGTCATGATATGATATATATGCACAATAACTTAGTTATAATAAGAAAATGAATAAGACACATGATACACCCCAAAAATGTGATTAAAACGGGGAATTTGAAGGGTTCACTCACATTGGGTGCGTTGGATTTGAATTGGTGAGATGCGCACGATTTAGACGAAACGAGTTAACGAGGAATCACTGACCTAAATAATAATAGGAAAAAAAATATATTAAATGGATGGATTTTATTAAAGATTTTTAATGGGATTTTTAGATATATTTTTGTGAGTTTATGGCTATTTTCTATCCTTAAAAATGTTATTTTTAAGTATTTTTAATTGATTTTTAATTTAAATAAAACAAATAATTATTTAAAAAAAATATATTTTTTTTACTGTTTGACCGTTGACCGTTGACCGTTGACCGGTTCGGTCAGCGGTAATTCTTGCGCCGAGCGGGATTCGAACCTGTGACCTTCCGTTCACGCGCACGTAGCTCTACCAACTGAGCTACGTGACTAACCCGTTAGAAATCTAGTTTTAATTATATTAATACACTTATTCGAATTTACCGAAAATTCCTTTATTTTACAAAACGTTTTATTCTCATTGAACCGGTGTTTGTGTCGAGACTCGATCGCGTGACGTGCAGTTTGTGTTGCACACAGTCCACCGCTGGACTGTGTGTCTAACCCGGTTATATTCTTGAATTATATTATACTTAACAACTACTCAATCTAACCCGGTTAGTTTTATGAATAAAAAGGAATGTTATTACGCAGCGTGTGTGTAGCAAGGATCGAACTCGGGACTCGTATATAAACTTTGCACACAGTCCACCGCTGGACTGTGTGTCTAACCCGTTAACTATCCGAATTTTATTTATTCTTAACCCGTTGTTATGTTCGTCTTCTTCACTATAATTACCGGTTTTACACAGATCACTGGTTCCGGGTTCTACTTCTTAAATAACATGATTACTAGTTTGAATGAACAAACCGAACAGTTTGGGTAAAAGAAATACCGGACAGGTCGTCTTCTTCAGGAAGTCCGGCGAGAACAGGCAACTCTGTTATTGAAACTTCGGCTGAGAGGGGCTAATCAACAGAATTAAAGAATTAAATTTGAAATTGAAACAGAGTACATGGATTATTTACACGATTGAATGTGTTTACCGTCAACTAGCGTGATTCCGGCAAATTCCAGAATTTCTCCGGCGAAACCAGAAATCCAGCAAAGTCTTCTGTGACTGACTTTGAGTGACGGAATAATGTTAGTAGTGTCCTAACAATAGATTGAAACAGCAAGAGAGTAGAATCTTACTGGCTTGAGTTGGACACGGTTTTCCGGCGAGAGTTGCAGAGGATTCCGGCGACAATTTTCTTGAGCTCAAAAGACTTGAAAACGCGACGAAAAGGGTTTGGAGTGTATTTGCGACAGTTCTGAATCGTATAAATGATTGGAATCAGAATTATTTGAAGCTTGAATGTTTTTCGGTTTCAAAACCCAAAACTTGAAGTTCATTCAATCTGAACTTTAATTAGAAACCGATATGCGTCGGTTATAAGTTAATTAAACGAACGAAAACTGATTTGGCGATTTGGCTCACCGATTTCCGTTATACAGATATCAGTAACCGTTAATCCGAGTTTGCGTATAAAATTTAATTGTTTCATAATACTAACAGAAAACAATTTGTGGCGGAGTGGTTTGGAGACGGAAAGATAAGTCATTGGAGGCAGTTGACCCGGGTTCGAGTCCGGTCAGCTCCAACTATTTTTTATTTATTTTATTTTAACTTTTTATCAAATATAATTTTTATAGTTTAGTTTATATATTAATTATGTAACGTTTAAACTCAAAATACTCATAAATACTTAATGAAATTTCGTAACTTGGTATTTGATTGCAAAACGAAGCGGGTTTTGGAGACCCGATTTATACAAATGTTACAGAGACAACGGACAAAATCCTACAGATTCGTGATAATCTCCTCAAAGCTTGAAGCCGACAAAATATTTATGCTGACAAAAGACGCAAGCTGTAACATCCGTCAAAAACGGATTTACCAAACCCGCTCCGTTTATTAACCGAACAGTCAGTTAAAAACTTCGTTGCGAATTAAATGCCCAAAATAATTTTAAACGATACATAATCAATTATTATATTGGAATATATAAGTTGTTTTTGAAAAACTGTTAAAAATCGCAAAATAAAAATACTTTGTTCCTGCCGGGTTTCGAACCCGGGTCAGTCACGGTCCAGCAAACGACTTAACACACGCGCACCAAACCACTGCGCCACTTGTATTGTCTGTTAATTATTAAGATCATTTAATTCATATCATAACATTCCGAATTCAAAACCGGCGCCCAAAAGTTCAGTCGTCGGAAATCCCGGTAATCTCGCGAAACTTAACGTTTCTTTCAGTTATAACGTAAAACATAAACGCTACATCGGTTATAACCGACGTCTGAGTCCGCGACCAAAGTTATAACCGCCGGAGTTTTTATAACCGACGAACCAAGTCGGAAATCGGACCAAATACATCGACGACTTGCCCTATAAATACCCCCTCGAACCTCTGCAAACATTTTCGCACAAAACCGCACCCTTTCTCGGCGAAAACTCACTCGCCGGAAGTATTCTGTTCGTCGCCGGAAAACCGAGTCCTTAATTTCTGAGCTTTACTAAACCCTCTGAGCTTATACCGAAGTCACCCACACCCTTTGTAAGCTTTCTGAAGATTCTCTGCTGCAAGACACTCGTCGCCGGAAGGGATTGCTGTCGCCGGAGTTCTGCCGGAAAACTGAGGAAAGCCAGTCGATACTTTTCACGCCTAATTTTCCTTTCTTTTTACTTTTATCTCATCGGTAATTAACCTAAAACGCTAAAGAAACCTGAATGAAAACTCGAACCAGTCAGACATCATTTCTGGTTAAAACTCAATGAAGAAGACGATGTTACGGTAACTCATAAGTATAATTTAAATCAAGAAATAACTCGGGTTAGACACACAGTCCAGCGGTGGACTGTGTGCACAATAAACACACTAACGTCTCGAGTTCGAATCTTGTTCAACACACGCTGCCTTAATAAAATGCCTTTTTTTTGTTTACCGAACCGGAGTCGTCACTGGTATATGTTAAGTATATTAATAATCGGAATAATAACCAAGTTAGACACACAGTCCAGTGGTGGACTGTGTGTATGTTTAATCAAAGCACACGAGTTCGAGTCCGGTCTTCTGCATCGACCCGGACCATTATTTTACCTTTTTTAAATAAGTCAGAAATGAAAACAAGTAGTTTGTATTTAAGTATAATAAAAATTGGATTATATAACATGTTAAACACACAGTCCAGCGGTGGACTGTGTGTTACACAACCCACAGGTCCCGGGTTCGAGACCTGTGGAGCGCACCGTCCGATTCAATTAAAGTGTTTTTAAAATAAAAGGATTTTCTGTTTAAACTAGTTAATATATAAATATAATTAAAAACAGATATACGACAGGTTAGGCACGTAGCTCAGTTGGTAGAGCTGCGTGCACGCGTACAGGAGGTCTCGGGTTCGAGCCTCACCCAGCGCACTTATATTCGCACTCGAACCGGTCAACGGTCAAGTCAACGGTCAAAGTCAAAGTCAACGGTCAGAAAAAGTCAAATTTTTTTTTATTTTTATTTAATTATTTTAATTAAAAATCAATTAAAAATACTTAAAAATAACATTTTTAAGGTTAGAAAATAGCCTTAAACTCACAAAAATACACCCAACAATCCTACTAAAATAGATTAATAAAATCCGTTTACTTACCGAACCATAATGATATTTATCTAGGTTAATCTCACTCGTGGTTAAAACCACTTCGCGTGCATTCAACATCATCAACCGAACGCACCCACTGTGAGTGAATCTTACAACTCCCCCTTTTAAATTACACGTTTTGGGGTGTGTCATGTGTCATAAAAATAATTAACTCGTTTATTTAAACTTGTGCCATACCATATCGTGATCTAAATTTAGATTGTTTATATTGTTGTGATTATTTATTTCATTTTGTCAAATTATATGGAATACATTCATTAAGCCCATCAGTTCCTCGTGGGAGACGGGTTGAACAACGCGTGCCTCAAAACCAATTCATTAATGTTCATGTGTGTATCATTGAGTTTATATTGTTTGTAGTTGTGTCATTCATATTATCATGTTTATGCAAATTCATTCATTAGGCCCATCAGTTCCTCGTGAGAGACGAGTTGAGCAACGCGTGCCTCTAAATGTTCCATTATTGTTCATGTGTGCTTTATTTAATATCTTATGATTGTTGAATAAGTTTACATCTATTTTTACTCATGTTTGGTTGTGCACATATTTCATAATCAATTTAAATAAACTTGTTCAAATGTTTTCCATAGGATTCACTCGCCAACATTATGTTGACCCAAAAACCCTTTTACACATGATACAGGTGAACAGGTTGAAGCGAGGAAAACCTAGGAAATGCCTTAGAAGAGAACAAAGAAGCTTAGATTGATAGTTAGAACATGTTGTAATCTTTATTGTAAATTTCCATTAAATTGTATTAATGAATATGAAACGCATAATAAATGTCATGAGCTTTGATGATAACCCAATCATGCCCCGATCACCTTTTCCGCTGCGGGTCGGGGTGTGACACAAGCCTTTCGAATTCAACGTAGGTGATAAGATACTTCTCAAAGTATCCCCTTGGAAGGGTGTTGTTCGATTTGGTAAGAAAGGCAAACTTGCACCTCGCTACGTAGGTCCTTTCAAGATTATCGAAAGGATTGGCAAGGTTGCGTATCGACTAGATCTACCTCAAGAACTCGGCAACGTTCACCCAGTTTTTCATGTTTCGAACCTCAAGAAATGTCTAGCTGAAGAAGGACTTCAAGTTCCACTCGAAGATCTTCAAATCAACAAGACATTGCATTTTTTGGAAAAACTAGTCGAAATCATGGACCGAGGAATCAAACATTTGAGGCGCAGCCGAATTCCTATCGTCAAGTTTCGGTGGGAAGGAAAACGTGGCGCTGAATTTACTTGGGAACTAGTGATATGAAGACTAAGTATCCGCATCTTTTCGTTGCATCTTCCTAAATTTCGGGATGACATTTCCTAAAGGAGGGGAGACTGTAACGCCGGGCGTTTTCATACTTTCCATATTTAGAAAGCTAGTCATGTATTTCTATTTTTGGAAACCTTTGTATCTTGTATTCGTTCTTTCGTTGTAATCGTTGTAAACCGAGACTTGAATCATAATGAAAACTCGTACCTTATTCCTATTCATGTTATGCTTATTCGCAATCGTTTTATACTTATACATATTCATACATTTGTGTTCAAGATACATTACACTTGAAAACGTGACTATACTTGCAAATACATAACAATCATACTTCATGCAAGGCTTATACTTTATCTTATTCGTTTCATACGTGTGTAAACATTAGAACATACCTCCATATGCCAAGGAACCTTTAATAACTATAAAACACCTTTATTTATCATTTAGATATGTTATAAATCAACAAAACAAAAAAATGAAATTATTGTGTCCTGACCCGGCCCCTTGCGGACCGCATGGGGACACCCATACGGTCCGTATGGATGTCTGGGCGGGTAGAATGTGTTTCAGCCGCGAGAATGGCACGAAATACCACTTCTAACTCTTCCCCAATCACCTTAAACCTCCATTAAACACCCCCAAACTAACCCTAATCCTTCTTCTATAAAACCCAAGCCTCCTCCAGGCTTTTTCCCACTTTGAACACTCTTAAATCTCTCCCAAATCACTCCAAGATCTGTTGCTAAACACAAGTTCGAGTAGAATCTTCAACCTTCACTAAAGTGATATACTTGCTCAAATCTTAATTGTTTTACTTGATTCTTCTTCCTACTTACTTGGATAAACCTTGGGTTCGATTCCACGGATTCTCCTTGGAGATTCCAGACATGGAAGTTCACCTAATGGGCTCCAAACTTTCCGTTTTATACAAATCTCTTTAAAACTTATGTTATACATCAACCAAACTTGTGTTCTTGAGCTCCTAATCAAGTTTATGATAAGTGAAGCCTAACCAAGGTTGTTTACATGAACTAAGGGTTGTTTTAACACCCTAAACTTTCTGTTTTACATGAACTTTAAGCTCACAAGTGTTGCCAAGCCTTGAACTTGAAGCTAGTGTGACTACAAAGTTAGCTTGGGCTATCCTACATCTAAGTTTCTCATTCCATCCTAAGTAGCTTACTAGTTGAAAGTAACACAACCCCGTCTAGTCTTTGACGTGTGTCGACTCGGCTCACCGGGTTGTAGCTTACTTGGCTACTTAGTATAGTTGTAACATGTATTCCATTTCCTTGTTATTATTAATCTTGTTCTTGACCCTCCTTGTTGTCTATGACAACTTGTGTAGTGGTGAACTCTTATGAGGTTCTTAAATGGATGGTTATTCCACCTACCTCCTACATGACTTCTATGACATCCTTGAAGGACTTATGATATAATGTACATATATAACTATATAATCTATACCTAAAAAACGAAACCTTGATAATGACTATATAATCATATGTCAAGTTACTAAGTTTAATCACTAAAAGTGTTTAGTCCCTCGTTTAGATTCTAATAGGTGTTACAACCTATGAAATCACATAAACCCTAACGGGTCCCCATAGTGTCAAAACGAGTGCTAGACCTTAGTGAGTATTTTCGTATACTTTACTTTGTTATGCATTATTCCAAATTCCGAATCTACCATAATCATCCAAATACTCACACCTACGTTTTCCTCTTGTAGGATAACTCGGTGTTCCTCCCGCAACCAAACAACTCTTCACGAAACTAACAAGTCGGAAAGCTTGCAAAACCGTGAGTACACTCGACCCACTTTTCGTTAATATCACTTTTGGGTGTAACATGTTTACCATATACAAAATCACTAAACTTAAACTTATGAAATGCACGAAACAATCCAATATACATGAATGCTTTGATACAATACGTGATGCTTATATCTTGGACCATTCTTATGTAATACCATAGTCATTAGCTTATCTTAAGCCTCCATTTGACATGTATAGCGCTACAGGAGTAACACACCACCCAATCGTGAATCTAGTGGTCATGTTAAATTATCGTTATTTTGCGTAAGCAAGAGGTTTGACTAGTAATATTGCATGCCATGTATAATGCTCTTGTATAAACTTAGTTGTCATATGGATTCGTTTTTAAACCTTATTCGTATACGTATGCTTATGCTTAAATTTGTGTACTCCCCTTTGCTTTTGCATTGAACTCTATTTTAAAACATGTTACAAGTTGATGAAGATGATGCTATGAAATCGAAGTAGCGTTGATGCTAGATACACACATAGACGTTTTAGGTTTATTAATGTTGTGACAATTTCGTTATGTTATTGTTGTATTTGAAATTTCCATGTATTTTAATGACAATTTAGTTATGATATGAAATTCGGTTTAATTAATTATTGTCACTATTAGCGTTGTGAGTAATGAACAACCTCTTTCGTCCTGCCTCGATATTTCTGTCATCGGTTGGGGTGTGACAAACAACACCACAACTTATCACCACTGCCACCACCGCCACCTGCCTCTGCTGCTACCTGATGCCGTCACCCACCTCCGCCGCCACCCGCCACCGCCTCCGCAGCCACCCACTGTCGTCACCACCACCGCTACCACTGCCGTCACCAGCTCCAACCACCACCACTACGCCCACCGCTGCCACCTACCGATGACACCACCACAACCATCGCCGCCACCACCTCCGCTACCCGCCGCCGCCACCACTCACTTCCACCACCGCTATCAATCGCCACCGCCGCCGCTGCCACCACCCACATGCCATTACCGCCCACCACCACTACAACTGCCACCTATCACCACCAACTACCATTGACCATCGCCACCCGTTTCTATTCCTTCGTCTTTTCTTTTCTACCAAACAACAAGAAGTAATGATTCGTTCCATTCTAACATGGTAACCAAACAAGACATGGAATGGTAATGATCAATTCCATTACCTCATTCATTCCATTACTCGTCCATTCCATTCCCCCGTCAATTCCATTCCCCATCCATTCCATTACCTCATACAAAATAGACCCTTACATTTCTAAAAGTATCCTTATAAATATGTGAACCGCCAATATCTCCTCACATGTCCGACAAGTGAGCATGGAAATAGTCCATGGCTTCCTTGCTATAAGGTAGCGTTTGGTATGTAGGAATGAGAGGTGAAACGGAATGGACCATTGTGAAGGAATGAAAAAAAGAGTGTTTGGTTGATCGATGGAATGGAATGCCCATTCCAAAATGCATTCCATTCCTCAAAATCATTCCATCTGCCCCCTCTGTTTTTTTCTATTCCATTCCCTCTTTCACTTTTATTAACAACACCACAACCCACCACCGTTGCCACCATCCACCACCATCGCCACCCACCGACGATACCACCATCACCACTGCCACGACCCACACCTGCCGCCACCACCACCCACCTTTGTTGTCGCCACCACCCGTCACTGCCGCCACCCGCCACCCACCCACCACCGCCGCTACAACCGCCACCTATCAACACCCACCATCACCAATCACCGCCTTTCACCACTAATTTTATTCCTTCGTCTTTTCTTGTCTACCAAACAACACAAAGTAATAATTCATTCCGTTCTCACATGGTAACCAAACAAGACATATCCATTACCCTATCATTTCTATTACCTCGTCCATTCCATTCCCCCCGCCCATTCTATTACCCTATACCAAACAGACCCTAAATGCTAATTGTGATTTTAAAGTTAAGCATGTTATGATATAACAAGAATTGCTAGGAACATCTATGTAAGGATAACGCTTCCATACATAGGTTCATATGCCATTTATACCTCATTATGTTCGACCTTACTAGTATTAGGATTTGAATTATCTCCTTCCCTCTAAGACCTTTCTCTATACACAAAAGAGTCAACTCGGGTGTTAGAGCAAGCTCCTTAGGCTTATCATGGCTCGTCTATAACATTCATATTTCTCTCTCTCCCCGCAAGAATGGAGCACTGTTCAGCAGTTTCAAGATCGACAGTCCAACCTGAATGAGAAGATGCCCTAATTAGAACCATGCACTGATCCACCATCAAATAGTCGATGAAGTAAGGGAGAACATGCTAAGTCATGCTCGTTAGTGTCAATATGCGTTAGAAGATGTGGAGTTTACGCTCGTTCAAGACTAATAGTTGATAGCTTCGAGAAGAATCCACATAGTTGGTACAAACTTATTTATTTGTGAGAACTAATCCATCAATAGGAGCCAACTAATTGGCGTGATCTATACTATCAATAGTAACTATCGATGATCAAGAGCGTGTGTTACCATCGACGGCAAATCCCCGATTACCAAAATTAACCGTCATCTGTCTTAACCGCTAAATTAAGGTTCCATGAAGCATTATGTTGTTTCAGCAAAATCATCTTATTGAAATTTTGAAACACCCATAGAAACGCTTTAATCCCTGGTTACACAATCAAAAAAGTATTACCTACATGATGCTCACCAGTCACCCCCTATCAATTGTCCCCTAAAATGTACACACAAACTCACGAGGAAACACACCCGTATGACATCACCCATGGTCCACCGGCACACTACCTTTTGGCCCCACTCTCGGCTCCATTCATTCGCCTATAAAGTTTGAAACCCACACTGTGAGTCTGTGATTATTCAACTACTGCAGATTCGCGGGCTTTTCTTCCCTTTTATTCTTCTTGATTACTCCATTGCCGGCATTCTTTATTTCTTTACCTCAAACAAATCTCCGTTATTGTTGACAACGACCATCAACTACAGAGTAAGTTTTTTTTATTGTTTTTCATTTACATTTTCATAATTTGTTCTGTTCTAATGGTATGATTCATGTCATTCTTTTTCTTGATTTGTTTATTTGCACCCTAACGTATATCTGATTTTCTTCATTTTTTTCCATTCATACCTTAGACATGTGAGTTTTCTTGTAAATTTATGAATCAGTTTTGTTATTTCAGTTGCATATCATGGAACAATCTTTCGATTACACTAAACCCGAAAACCGGTTATACGTTGATCAAACGCTTGTGTCTCATTTGCATCCTGTGATCAACCACAACGAACCCACTAAAGATGACTGGAAGACCAATATTCCACCAACATTCAACCATAATTCAACACTTGTTGAAAATAAATCATTGATGTATTCAAGAAACAAGAAAAAGATCCAACAAACACCAAATGCTACTACTAACCCATCAAGGTCTAGTCCTTTGAGGAGATTTCTGGACCCATGGTTGAACCCCAAAGGAGCCCATTTGGCCCAAAAGGTTCACCAATCAAAACTAGAGCCAACTAGTTTCCCTTTCGCCCCGAATGAGTTACTTCATACCAAGAAACATAGATCATGTAATGTTCAGGCTCTTTTACAGCTTAGATTGAAGAGCGGGATTCCGTTTTTCAAACTTGTTGTTGAAGGCAGTAGTGATATTCTAGCTGCTGCTGTGAAAAAATTACCATCTGGTAACAATGACACGTGTTTGATTTACGCGTTTTATTCTGTACATGACGCTAAGAAGAAGAGTGGAGGCTGGATGTATCAAAATTCTAAGGAAAAAAGTTACTGCTTTGAGTACAATATGGTTGGACAAATGAAGATTTTTAGTTCATACCATGCTGAGTTTAATGGTAGTGAAAAAGGGCTATGATGTCGTGCGAGAGTCGGTCTTATATAGCACTGGGACCACGCGCGCAGATCAGAAAACAGCTCTAGAAGGGGAGCTAGCTGCTATAATCGTCAAGAATCCGAGTGATGGAAGTTGTGGAGGTATTGGGGCTCTAGAACAACGACTGTTGTTCTTCCGGATAACGTTCATAGTTGGCCGAACGGTGGATCTCCGTCACCTTCTCCTTTGATAAAGAGATGGAGATTTGGTGGATTATGTGACTGTGGAGGCTGGGACATTGGTTGTCAATTTCGTGTGCTCGGTAGTCATCAGAATGAAATGGGCAAGACCCCGTCTTCCTCAAATCGTCTCGACCTTTGTTATCAGGTATAAATAGTTAAGAGTAAATTACTTTTTGAGTCCCTGTGTTTTAGTGGTTTTAACCACTTGAGTTCAAAATCAAAAAGTATAACGCTCCGAGTCCCTAACCGCTCATTTTATAACGTTTTGAGTCCCTGTGTTTTAGTGGTTTTAACTTTTAACCACTTGAGTCCAAAATCAAAGTACTAGTGTTAAAAAATTGGACTCAAAATGTTATAAAATGAGCGGTTAGGGACTCAGGGCGTTAAACATTTTTATTTTGGATTCAAGTGGTTAAAACTACTTAAAAACATAGGGACTCAAAAAGTAATTTACTCAATAGTTAAATAGATAGTTGACTATATATGAACTTGACTTTTGTGCTAGAATTGTATTTGATCAATGGTGATGGTTGCAGGTTGGGCACAAGAACAAGTGCGGTTTTAGGTTGGTTTCGGTTGAGGATGGACTTTACTCACTTGAATATGATTCATCGATGTCGTTGCTCCAAGCATTCTCCATTTGTGTAGCAATTGTAACTAGCCAGAAGTTGAGTCATATATTTGAAGTCAGTTATGTCCAGAGTCGAAAGACTTGTCTAGACTGATGGCGACAGACAAAGAGAAAGTCAACAGTCGGGTTTCAGAATCACGTGTGTCACCTGTTGCTTGGGTATAGAGACATCAGTTTTAGAGATAATAATAGATTGCACCAATGTGGAAAAATGCAGGCTAACTTTGACCTGCTATGCTGATATGTTTGGAGCAGGCTAGTTACTTTGCTTGAAAAGTAACCAAAAAGCATGTTTACATATAATGTTACATAAAAGATATGGGGTGTATGACTAGTATCAACACAATGGTTTCAAAGGATGACGTTGTTACGTAACAACCGACGATGACAAGCTTTCCATATCCAATCTTCTACACGCGAGCGTGTCACACGTTAGCCGATAAGTTATGTGAGAAACACATGTCATAATTTAGACCATTATTTCTGCTAGGAGTCAATAAACCTTCTCACCTTATGGTAGACATGATCTGTGCTTGCTAGTGATCATTACTTATTATGCATATGCAAGTTTGAAAATATGTTTTTACCTATTAGAATTTTTATAGAAGTGTAAAAGGTTAATTGGTAAAATAGGCTTTCAAATGGGTGAAAGGATTATGGGCTAATGCACTTTTAATTGATAAAACATATCTTGTTCTTATTATATTTTAAGAAAATGGGCTCTTGTCTTATATCTAATGGGTTAAAAATCTATAAATAAATGTTCCTGAGTACAGGGATAGTAAAGGGTTGTTTGGCAACTTCTGAATGGTTAAGGGCTGAACCAGTAAGAGGTCTGAACCATTAAGTGCTGAACCAGTAAGAGGTCTGAACCATTAAGAGCCAATATAATGTTTAACCGTTAAGAGTCAAATGTCTGACCAATCAGATTAGAGATGTTAACCATTCAGACTTAGTATAATGCTTAACCATTCAGAGGCAAATGTCTAAACCATTCAGACATTTGCTTGCGAAACAAACAGTCTGAACCATTAAGTGCTGAACCAGTAAGAGGTCTGAACCATTTAGAGCCTCATTAAAAGGTAAACAAACAGCCCCTAAGTTATTTCAGAGCCATAGAGGACGGTGTTTAATAATAGGTGAGGTCGCTTGGAAAACGATAATATATGTAACATATATAAAAATAACTATGATGTTGGTTAACCCACACCTTATATACTAGGCCTGTCCCTAGCCAATATATGAGATATGATAAGACACAAATTAACGTAAGACTGGAAGAGGTATATATTTTGTAACCTATTTGAACCCATGAAACTAACCCATAGGATGATGTCACCTTATTTAAGTCCGCTCCAACCCTAAAGGGATAAGGCACCCATCTTGCAACCTAGTTGAACCTAAGGCGTTTTTATTAAAATTAACTGAGAAATACGTTTTAACATCTCAATCTGACAACAGATTATGGACTAGGAAACGAAAGTACGATCTCTTGATCCCATCTTAGAGAAGTTTCGACGATGTTCTTGTAAACCCGAGTGAACCCATGATCCCGTTTTGAAGACACCCCGTCAACAACATGGGATATAAATGTAGAACAACAATTGTATCGAGACGACTAAATACAATGATCTATACAAATAAAAATAGTATAACTTGTCATTTTGCAGACATGTTTGTTTCACTTTCTAATAATAATAAAAAATAAAAAAAAAAGTCACAGCTGACAGCCCTGAAAATATTCAACTGCCCATACTAGTTTATCAAAGAGTTAAATGCTTGGTTGGTTCCTGTGGTTGGCAAATCTTGCAGACTTGGTCCAGTGGTTCACTAATTACACACTTGGTCCTAGTAGTTTCAAATTTTGCACTCGGTGGTCCTTACCACTAACCTTTGTTAGATTTCTCAGTTAAGTATACATAAAATGTCTATTATACCCCTTGTCTTCTTCATCCTTTCTATCTCAGCCACTCAGCCACCACTGCCACAACCACCTGCAACTACTCTACCTTGTCAACCACCTGCAACTACTCTGCTACCACCACCCTCACCCTCGCCGCCTTTCACCGCCATACCACTCAGCCACCACTGCCACAACCACCCTCCGCTACAACCACCTCCGCCACAACCACCACCGCCGCACACACTTCATCTTCCCATTGCCACAACCATCCTAAATCACCACCCATCTTTTTTTCATCCCAACACCACCTGCAACCACCCACCTCCATCATCAGGTAATCACCGGCGACCACCACCATTTCCTTACCATTTTAAATCATTGGTCGGTCTTATCAGGAAAGTTTATGCAATGAATGCTGGGGACAATACCAGAACAGTTCTGAATAGAGAATGCAATGCAAGCTTTTCACCATAACAGTTCTGAATCGCATACCCACCTCCTTAACAAATTCACAACAAAATAAAGAGATCAGTGCCTGCAGATTTCACCGATCAGAACAGAACGAAAAAAATCAAACAATCAGAACACAATCTTTGTCGTTCGCCACCACAGATTCGATTAGAACGTCGTCGATTACAACAGTTGTAAGAACATTTAACCGGTGGTAAGGAAATGGTGGTGGTCGCCGGTGATTACCTGATGATGGAGGTGGGTGGTTGCAGGTGGTGTTGGGATGAAAAAGAGGTGGGTGGTGATTTAGGATGGTTGTGGCAATGGGGAAGATGAAGTGTGTGCGGCGGTGGTTGTGGCGGAGGGTGGTTGTAGTGGAGGGTGGTTGTGGCAGTGGTGGCTGAGTGGCTGAGATAGAAAGGATGAAGAAGACGAGGGGTATAATAGACATTTTATGTATACTTAACTGAGAAATCTAACAAAGGTTAGTGGTAAGGACCACCCAAGTGAAAATTTAAAACTACTGGGACCAAGTGTGTAATTAGTGAACCACTGGGACCAAGTCTGCAAGATTTGCCAACCTCAGGGACCAACCAAGCATTTAACTCTTTATCTAACAAACCCATAATTCAAACATATCCAAACCCTAGAAAATCGACAACAAAATCTCATCAATTATCACTTCTGCTATGCAATTCAACATCTTTAACTCACAATAATGAAGCTTTCGACAGTTTCCGCTACGTTAGCGAACCATCGCTTGACCCGACCCGTTTCTATCAACAATGTGAGTACGGATACTAAATTTTGACAAATTGATTCATTCTTATATAAAATTCCTGTTTACTCTTCTCTCAGATGTTATAATTATGCGTTTATTGCATTTGTTGAAATTGTTTTTAGATCTTGTCACGATCTGCAACTAGATAATTAGGGTTCAGTTTCTCAAGATCTTGACTTTAGATGTAGTTGACTTTATTGCATTCTTCGATTTCTAGTGTATACATATGATTGATATGAACTAGTCTGCGGGAATTCAGTCGGTATCGGTTCGGTAATTACTCACTAGAACAACCAGAAGAGAAAACCAAAAAATAAAAATTAGAAGTCGTGTTTTACATTGATCGAAAACCGTAGAAACGAACAGCAGTACCGGTTTCGATGATAGTGATACTGGTACCGATGTTCGGTTGTAATTAGTTTGATTCATTAGGACTTAGGTACCAGCGGTACCAGCACTCGTATAGCCTACGATACGAGAAAAACTCTTTATGTTGAATGCAATTTTGTTGTGGCAGAATTTACACTGAAGGTCAAAAACAGCTGCGAATTCAGTTCTTTTAAAGGTTAACAAACTCTAGTTGTCGAAGGAAAATCAAATTAAATGTAAACTAAATGGGTGAAAAACGTATACTATATATGGTATAATTAAATTTATATTATGTTAATTAATTGAAATTATACTAAATTCTGATGCAACTTTGACATCCAATGGTTATAAACACCTGACACATGTTTGCTGTTGTAAATTGATGATTTGGTCACAGTTTACTCTGTAGTTCATATCTCATGATAGTGATTTAATTCACAGGGAAGTTTATATAACAAAATGGATCTCAGTAGCATGCGGTTTTCGCGTGTCATTGGTTTCGGGAAGATTAGTACGCCTTTGTTGCAGTATAGAAAACGATACGATTTGTTAAAAGCGTGTCAAATGAAAAGGAATGACTCGGAAGGAACATTAAGCAGCGAAAGTATGATACTGGACGAACAAACCTTAAAGCGAGAATTGCAGATTGCTATCCAGGAGGAGAATTACGTGCAAGCGGCGAAACTTAGGGATAATCTCAAACATCTGAACGAAGACAGCAAGGCTGCAGTTTTAGCTGCGAATACTCGGTTTTACAACTCATTTAGGAACGGTGATTTGGTCACAATGCAAGCGCTATGGTCAAAAAGTGATCATGTTTGTGTCGTGCATCCCGGTGTGAGCGGGATAAGTGGATATGAGCTTGTGATGGGAAGCTGGGAATATGTTTGGGCGGATTATGAGTTCCCGTTGAGTATCGAGGTTAAGGATGTTCAAGTTCACGTGAGAGGTGATGTCGGGTATGTTACGTGTGTTGAAAGGGTGAGGACGACTGGTAAAAACTGGGGAAGTCAGTTTGCGACCAATGTGTTTGAGAAGATTGATGGTCAATGGTTCATGTGTATTCACCATGCTTCTCATGTTGATTTGTGATATTCAGAGACTAAAAGGTACGAAATTTTACCGTCACTTTGTCAGTAGTGTAGGCTCATAGCTGTTTTGTTGTGATTATGAAAGAAAAAAACAGGATTAAGGTTGATTTAACTCTGATCCTGGGTGACGTGTGAGAAATATATATGTCGATTTTATACAAAGTCATGACAAGTTAGTGTTGTAAACTGATATTATGAAATTTGATTAATTTTGTGTCCGTGTTTGTTTAATTTTATATGATATGACATGTGTTCATTTTATAATAAATGTTATGTGTATTTGGTAACATATGTACACATTGTATGTAAGAATTTGATTGTTTATATGTATTTGTTATATGTTTTTATTTATGATTGAATTTGATATGAACTTGATTATTTATATGTATTTCATATATAGTATAGCTTATGTTATGAGCCTGCCCTCCTAACAATTTCTTCATGAATAATGCATGCATAATAAGATACAATGTGTAAGGTAAAGGTCAATTTAACAAAAGCCCCTAATTTGATATTAACACTTGTAAAACAGAAATTGATGCTAAATTAACTCATGAATGTCACTTATTAACCAATTGTGATCATGACATACCCATATTAATTCTTAACTGCAGGGAAAATCACATTCATAGCCATGTTGACCAAGTATATTACCAAAATACCATTGACATATTTTTTTAAATTTATCGGTTTTGACCGCCAATAAATCTTTTAATCAAAGGAAACCCCAATCAATATTGGACATGTGGAACATTTTTTGCAACGCTTAGCCACTTTTGCGCTGGTTAGAAATTGGTGCAAAAGTCTACTACTTTTGGGACGATTAGACTGACAACCAATAACATAATTACATGTGTCGTATTTGGCGTATAAGTGCTATGTTTTGTGAATATGTGTTTTATACATGTGTTGGCGTGGCGTGTTATGGTTGGATGCAATCATTTGTAACGGTGAAAGTGATAAAGATATAAAAAGAAGTCGATGACTATTTTGGTAATATGTCTAAGTCCAAATGGCTATTTACATGATTTTCCTTGAATTTAAACCCCCAACTACATGCTTATTGATGAACATCCCCAAATGGATGTAAAAACAGACCAAGAGCCAATGTTTCACAACCGGACTGGCCGGTCAAACCTTTGGATCGAGAACTGAGCACAGGACCGGTTGCATCTAGTTCACTGTCTGGCCAGGTTTTGAAAATGTTGTCAAGAACAGAATATCTTTAATTTCTTTTGATTTTGCTGCACTCAGTTTTTCCTATTTTTAATTAGAAACAAAAACTTGATAGCTCAATCAAACGACATCATATGGAATTAGAAACAAAAACTTGATTTATATTTATAGGTTTGAGAGATTACCATATGTCATTTCCTATTTTTAATTTCATTTTCGTGCTTTCAATCTATCATCATATTTTGACTCCATGAGACCAGTAAATCCAAACAAAAATTTAGGATGTTGAAGGACATTTGTAAATTTACCTACATATTTTCTAGAGTGTAGGGGGTTCAACATGCAAGTGGACCCGGGGCGGCTGGCCTTAACTTGGGCTTAAGCTTATAAAAAACAAGTCGATCTTCTCTTGAGTTAATCGAAATCAGCTAGCTTAAAGTTTGAGACGAGATCGAGCACACGAGCTTCACGTATCAAGTATTACTAGGCTCGCGAGTCTTAGTGAGCCTATAATTTATATAAGTATAATAAATTATTGTAATAACTATTATTACATATAAAATCATGATAAAATAACTAAATTAACATATAATTTGTTATATAAAAATAATTATATATATAATAAAAATAAACAAGTTGGGCTTGAGCATAGACGAACTTAAGCTCGGGTCGACCCGTTTACACCCCTAGCTGACTTGGCTTGTAATCTCTAATCCGAGTTAAAAGTTATGCTAGAGTCAACTCGTGTATATATTAAATAGTTGACCCAATATGTTTTCTTCCAATTTTGATTATTATATATGTATTTTATATTAAAGGTCTCAAAATAAAAACAATTTCAAATTACAGGTCTTAAATAATAAAATCTCAAATGCTAATATACAAGAAAAATCAAGGATGAAAACTTATTCAAGCAAGTTTACTTTGTCTTGAACTTTCCTAGAAACTTCATATAGGAGCTAACTACCTCAAGTTGAATTAGCTTGAGTTGACATACAACCAAATTTTTATTGAACGAATTACAAGGGGATTGTAAGTTACCAGCTAGTTTAAAAGTCATAATGTAATGTATAAAACTTCAAAAAAAAACATATGTTTATAATTAAAGAAAGTGACATGGAGTTATTTTTCTAAATAAACCTAAGGATACAGGATACTGGTCAATTAATAAAAGTATCATAAATTGAATCATTAGGTTAATGAAACTAGAAACGTGGAGCAAATTGTCACACGCCAACCGATGGCGGAAACATCGGGACGAGACGAAATATATTGTTCATTACTCATAACGCTATTTGTGACAATAATTAATTCAAAGCCGAATTTCATTTTATAATAAAATTGTCAAGTACAACATGGAAATTCAAAGTACAATAAGAGACAATACAACAATTTTAAATGACAAGATAACTAATCTAGTAATATCAAGTGCGTTTCTAGTGCAGACCCTACTAGATTTCGTCATATGAATCCCCATCAACCTGCAACATGTTAACAAAGTATAGTTCAACACAAAAATGCATTTGCGAGCACACAAGTTTAAGTATAAGCATACGTATAAGCATAAAGGTTTAAAAACGAATCCACATGGCAACTAAGTTTATACGAGAGCATCATAACATGGCATGCAATATTTCTAGTCAACCCTCTGTTTACGCAATAAAGAATGAAATTCAACATGACCTCTCGTTCACGGATGGTGCATTACTCCTATAGCGCTATACATGTTAAATGGAGGCTCGTATAAAGCTAATGACTATTGTATCACATAGAATCACCCAAGTATAAGCATCAAGTATTGTATCATAGCATTCATGTATTTGGATTGTTTCGTGCATTTAAATAAAGTATAAAGTTTAGTGTTTGATAAGATTAACATATTGCACCCAAAAGTGCATAAACGAAAATGGGTCATGTGTACGCACGGTTTTGCAAGCTTTCCACTTGGTAAGTCCGTGAGAGTTGTTGGTTGATTAGGATGGAGCACCTTGTCCTTCTACACAAGGAAGCATAGGTGTGAGTATTGGATGCTTAACGGAGGATTAGGAATTCGGAAACAAAGAATATGAAAAGTACATATATGATAAATTAACCATCTAGCTCATAATACTCATCCTTGACATTATGAAACCCAAAGGGGTTTGGTTGTTTTCATGGGCTAAAAGTACCCATTAGAATCGTGACGAGTAGTATGTTCTTAGATGGTGTAACCTACTATTTTGACAAATAACCATTTGGTTATCATCAAGGGTTTGGTCACCATAAGTATTATATATTCTATATAGTATATACTTAGGAGTTCTAGTCCATTATCATAACAAGAATGTCATAGAAGTCATGTAGGAGGTAGGAAGATAAATCTTTCATTCAGGAACCTCTTTAGTATTCACCACTACACATGTTGTCATAGACAACAAGGAGGGTCATGAACATACAATAAGAAATAAAATGAAACACAACTAATCTAGGAAAACATCAAGTGATGCGTGGATTTGTAGTTAGGATAGCCCAAGCTATCCAAATAATCACACAATCTTCAAGTTCAAGACTTGTTCATCACTTGTGAGATAAACTCTATCAAAACAGAAAGTTTGTGAGGATTAAACCTCTGGATTTGAATGTCACAACCTTGTTTTTAAGCCCAACTAATCATACATTTGATTATGAGCATAAGGACATAGGAATGTGTATGAGAAACCTTAAGTTAAAGTAGTTTTAAACAAGTTTAAATCAAAGCAGAAAGTTCCAATCACTTTGGAGCCTGTTTTGGTGAAGTTCTAGGTCTGAATTTTCCATGGAAAACCCGTGGAATCATACCTAAGGTTGTTCGAAGTGATTAGGAAGAAGAATCAATTAAAAAGATTAAGAAATGAGGAAATTATGCTCACTTTGGTAACTTGTGACAAATCTGCCAAGTTACTGAATTTGCAAGTGATTATTTAGAGATTAGAGAGTGTTTAAGTGAGATTGCAAAGTGAAAATGCTTCGAGGAGGCTTGGGTTTTATAGCGGAGGAGTTAGGGTTTGTTGGTGGGTGTTTTAATGGAGAATGGAGGTCATTGGTGGGTGAAAGGAGGTGTGGATTCGTGCCAAAACGCGATTGATTCAAAATTCTCCCGTCAGACCTGCTTACGGACCGTAAGGCTTGGTTAGAATCAAAATTTTCAATTTTAGTCCTTGTTGTTCGGTGGTTTGTCCATTTATTCCTTATCTTTGATGTGTTAAGTGCTTTTAGAGTGTTTTAAGCATAAAAGGCATATTCTAAAGGGCTTGCATGTAATTAATCATGAGAATAAATATAAGCAAGTATCGTTAAGTATAAGAATCGAGGATAAGTATCGTATGATGCATGTATGTCACGTATTTGCAAGGTTATTACACGTTTTCAAGGATCACGAATTAAGCATCATATGTGTAGTGGTTTCAAACGTATGAACATGTATAAGTTTGTAACGCATGGATTGTATGAAATACCAGGTTTTATTATGATCAAAGTCTCGAGAATACGATTACAAGGATACAAAATTTCCAAAAATAAAATTACAAGACAAGCTTTCTAATTAAGGAAAGTACGAAAAAGCAGGGCGTTACATAAATTACAACCGGTGTTCTTTACGTTTGTATTAAATTACAACGGGTATCTTTTAACTAAATAAATTACAGGCTCTGTCCTTTATGTTACCGTTTTTTAACATGTTATGTCCTTTAGACCTAACCTAGTTAGGTTTTTTGGTTAAGACTTACCATGCGCCTCACAATTGAGGACAACATGGTCTTTTCATCTCAATTTTATATTAAAAATAAAAGAAATAAATAAATCCTCTTTTATCCTCTCCATTTTTTCAGTCGATATCTCTTTTTTTCAGTTAATCCAAACAAAAATATAATGAAAGGTTTGGAATTGGAATTATAAAATCAAAGTAAAATATTCAAATAACGAGTAGCCTTATCTCTTCATTACATGTTGTCAATGGAACAATATTTTGGAATTAATCTCTATTTTATTATCGAACCAATCAAAAGAACTGACCATTAGAATGGTCGGCTCATATGCAAACGATTTCTTATGAAAACTACGATAGGATTAATGGATAAAGCTACGATGATGTTGGAAGCTTACCATAAATTTCATTGATGTTTTTGTTCTAGTGCTTGTCGTATGTAGAAGTCACCCATTGCAAGGTTTGATTCACATTTTTTTTTCTGTATGGTTTTTTTATGGAAGTTTTAAGAGATATAGACAATAGCGATGATTTTTGAGATGAATATGAACAATCAAATGTTATGAGATGCAAGGGGGAAATTGAGATTCATGTTAAATTGAGATGAAAAGACCATGTTGCCCTCACGTGAGAGGCACATGATAAGACTTAACCAAAAAACTTAACTATGTTAGGGCTAAGGGATATAACGTCCTAAAAACTGATAACATAAAAGATAAAGCTTGTAATTTCTTTAGTTAAAGGACAACAATTGTAATTTGATACAAAAATAAAGAGCACCGGTTGTACTTTACTCTAGAAACGTGTTATGTAGCGATCAACATAAACTATAAAAACCACATGTGGCGATCAAAATTCACTATAAAACCTCTCTTATGTTCCGGTTGTTCACAATGAAAAATGCACAATTTTTCATCATCAAAGTTATACAATATGAAACTAAGGCTAACAAAAAAGTATATTTATCATCTATATCTATATGATATATAAATTATTATATATAATCAAGCTCACTATACAAGAACTGTGCTTGATCATTTTATTATTAAAAAAGCTTGAAGTTAGACTCAAGCTCACTTAAAATCAAGTTTTTAACAAGCTTTACTTGAGTAACTCATGTTTACAACTAACTAAACCTCTAAAAGAGCGTTTACACCTACGATAGAAGTGTGTTTGTTGGTACTTAGTAGAGGTGTGAGCGTTTATGTTTATTTGTGTGTAGTACGTACTTATTATTTTTAAGCTTAATAATTACAATAATGATAATAATTTAAAAGGGAAAATACCAAAAAAAAACCAACATACTTTTTATTTGTATTATAAAAGTCCATCAACAACTTGTTGCATATAAAAAACCAACATACTTTCAGTTTTGTCTCAAAAAAGTCGCTCAACAATTTTGTAAACATTAAAGTCCCTTCACATGTTAAATTTGAACAAAATTATGACAACTTTTTTTAAAACAACTTGTTACATTATACTATGTTTTAACCTAGGATATTTTGAAAATTCATAGGCCATTGCTACGGAACCGAAAATGATTAAAATAGCAAACAAAAAACGAATAAACTCGAACCAAACAAAATGAATCGGTTTATATGTAGCCCAATAAAACCGAATAACCAAAGTAAACCATATTTCATATTTAGTCGAATAAACCCAATGGGGTTGGTTCCAGTACAAACCATATTTATTCTACAAACCGTAAGAACGGATCCTAGCACTTAAAAAAAAGTTAAATTAGCATATACCAAAACAATACATACATAAAAGTAGCACTTTTGAATTATATTAGCATATGAAAATTAATCAAGATAATTGATTTAGCACATATGTTAATGATATCAGCACATTGAAAACAAAAGGAAGATCCAAATAAAGAATTAATTGTTTGTTAGCATAATTATAGGGAATTCAATATAATTGATATTTTTTAGATTATTATTTTATCACTTTTCTATAATTGGTTGGATGCCACGTAACACTTTTTAAATGGTTCTTACAGTTTGTATGCAAAATGTGGTTTGTATTTGATCCTACTCCTAAACCCAATAATATGAATTCATTGTATTCGATTGAAACCGAATTCGAACGCAATTTGTGATTTAGTTTTGAAATACTTAAGTTCCGTTTGGTTTGAGTTTTGATTTAACCCAAAAAAATTCAATCTGGATAAAAGGAATTAGACAACCGAATAAACCACCAAAAAGAACCGAAGAACACCTCTAACGGTTCCAAGTTTTTTTAGTTCTTTTTTGTGATAATATTAATAGTTCAAATTTAACATGAGAAGCGACTTTAATGTTTAAAAAATTGTTTGAGAGACTTTAATAATACAAAACAGAAAATATATGATAGTCTTTCATATGTAAAAAGTTGTTAAAAGACTTTTATAAAAAATGAGAAAGTATGTCGCTAGGGCTGCAAACGAACCAAACGTTCGACGAACAGTTCGTGAACAATTTGACGGGAAGTTCGTTTGTGTTCGTTCATTTATTAAACAAACGAACACGAACAAGAAATCTCGTTCGTTTAGTTAAATGAACAAACATGAACATAGGTCGTTCGTTCGTCGTGAACGTTCGGTAACGTATTCGTTGTGTTCGATAGTTCATTAGTGTTTTTAGTTTTTTATTTATTTAAATACTTCAAAATTCCGATAAATTAAATATCTAATAAGTGTCAGCATATTATATTTATTTTGTACATGAACGATTGTTTGTGTACATATTGTTTCCATTTGTGTTCATAAACATTAGTTTGTGCTCATTTGTGTTCATCAACGTTCGTTTTTGTTTGTTGCCTAAAATTAACAAACAAACACAAACGAACACGAACAAGAATTCATTTCCTTAACAAACGAACACGAACATATAATCTCGTTCGATAAGTGTTCGTGAACGGTTCACGAACATATATATTTTTTAACAAACGAACACAAACAAAGTCTTGTTCGTGTTCGTTCGGTTTGTTTGCAACCCTATATGTCGCTAATAAATTAGAAAAAAAAGATTATAATACTTTACATGTTTGACAATTGTACAGGTTAACATATGATTCAGATGGAATTACAAGAATCATTTTTTATGACGAAAATATAAGATCACGTCTCATTACTTAATTAACTATGATACAATTATGAAAGTTTATAAATAGTGTTTTACCTTTTGATTTTTTTAATCTTTTCTGTGTTTTTTAATACTTTTATCGCTCAACTTTTAACATTTACATTTATAACTCCTTAATTTTCTAAAGTTTTTGGGAATCAAGTTTTACATGTTTATAATTATGTACGTGTCGGTATAAATTCAAGTTAATTTACGTTTCGACGTAAATTTTTCTAGACTCGATGTACGTGTTTTACTGTTTATATTTATGTACATGTTGGGCCAAATATAATATGTTCTTATGCTTATTATTGTGTACGTTTTCAGTTGTTTATGTTTTGACGTAGTTTTTTTCGGGAAATGAGTCGGGTTAATATAATACGTTTTCGCGCTTAGTTTTATGTACATTTTTAATTGGTCTACATTTGACGTAAATTTTGTTCGGAAACAACTCTTGTCAAATATAATGCATATTCATTAGACGCTATAAATCCGAGTCATTTTACGTTTCGACGTCGCCGCAACGCGCCGTAGCATTCTTGAACTTAAAAAACAATATTTTCTTACATGCTTATCTTTATGCACGTGTCGGTATTAATTTAATTTGTTTACGTTTGGATGTAAATTTTCGTTAAAGTTATATTTAAGATAGCTTTACATTTCCATTTACAAGAAATTTAATGTTAGCCCGTACCGCTTGTCCAATATAAATTTATTTTTGTTGTTTTCGGTGGATATAAAATATGTGTAGATATTATTTTAAGCATATTGTTTTCGATTGCTATTCTAAATCAAAATAGATATCAACCGAAACTCCATGACATGGTTGAGTAATCTTACTAGTTTATGATACAAAACGAAAATGCATGCATATTCTGGAAAGAAAAAAAACCCATATTTAATAAATAAAATAGATAAAGTTTATAATTTTTTATGACAAAAATATAAGATCGCGTCTCATTTATGGTACAAAAACGAAAATGCATGCATATTCTGGAAAGAAAAAAAAAACCAATATTTAATAAATAAACGGATAAAGTTTATATGATATCATGTTGTTTATATTCTATTATATAAGCATATTTTAAAGCAAACATAATCTTGAAGTGGTGGTGGACTTCGTTGGCATAAACGATCTCTTGACAAGGTCCCAACGAATTCAACTGGCACGGCAGACACTACATGAAAAGTCAAATAATCTTTAACTTTTGCAATCACTTTAAATTATTTAATATTTATTACGAAACGAGCTTCGTAATATATTTTTGTCAGAAGCCACGATACAGTATAATGTAGCTATAAATATTTATTTATAATTTATAAATAATTATATAGTGTATATATTGTACAACAATAAGTTTGGTGTACAGTAGCTACCACCTCATTTTTTATTTTATTTTTGTCTTTTACTTACATTTTTTTCTATATATTTACCCTCAAGCTTTCAGTATTGACACTTACAATCCCTCAACATTCTAAAAAATTTTTATCGACTTTTATGTTTTCCTTTTTATGTAATCTAAAAGTCAACTTTATTTACGTTTCGACGTAAGTTTTTTATTTTTGGGAAATCAGTCGAATCAAATATAATATGTTTTCGTGCTTATTTTTATTTATATTTTAAGGTGGTCTACGTTTTGACATAAATTTAGTTCGAAAACAAGTCACGTCAAGTATAACACCCTTGCATTTAACGTATAAATTCAAATTACTATACCTTTCAACGCCATCGCAACACGCTCTACCACTCTTTAACTTAAAAAAACCATTTGTTCTTGTGGGCTTATGCTTATTTACGTTTCAGTATAAATTTAACTTGGTTTACGTTTTGACGTAAGTTTCTTTAAAAAAATCATTATATAATAAGTTGTTGTGCTTATTATTATATATGAATTTCAGTTGGTCTACGTGTTAACATAAATTTTGTTCGTAAATGAGTGGGGTCAATATAATACGTTTTCATTAGACGATATATATTCGAGTTATTTTACGTTTTGACGCTGCCGCAACTAAGAAGTTACATATACAGTAACTTCAAGTGGGCTATTTTTTGCTTTTAGTATGTTTTTTGTCTTCAAACCTTTGTCATTCAACATTTAGTATTGACACTTACAACCTTTCAACTTTCTAAAAACTTTATAATATTTTTTACGTGCTTATTTTTAGTACGTGTCGATATAAATTAAAGTTGATTACGTTTCTTTAAAAATGAGTAGGTTCGGATATAATATGTTTTATGTTTTTTTTATGTACGTTTCAGTTGGTCTACATTTTGGCATAAATTTTGTTTTACAACAAGTCGAGTCAAATATAATAAGTTTCGGTGCTTCTTTTATACACATCTTTAGTTTATCTACGCTTTGACGTAACGTTTGTTCAGAAACAATTCGAGACTTGACAGTACAAATCCAAGTTACTTTATATTCGGACCCGCCGTAACGCGCGGGGAATTGTACTATTTAATAGTAACATCTAAAATCACTGTTCAAAAATTGAAGATTGCACGTTTACTTTTCAGAATGTTTCGCAAGTGAAATTTGAGTGGAATAAATTCTTAGAGTTAATGAAAATTCATAAGGCATTCGCAGAATGTTTATTAAGGTGTTAATGGATTCATGTAAAAATGAAGATGATTGAGATGCATCCAAAAAAAATTGGATCTACCAAAGCAAATGTTTTGTGTTTTTATTCATCAACACTTTCGAATTTTTTCTTCTTTTTGTCTCGCCGACCGCCTGATTGTAGCGAGGGTTTTCTTTTTAAGTCTTCAAACCTTTCAACAGAACGTTTAGAATTCCATCGCTAATGTAATGGAATGTAAACTTCTTTGATTCTTGAAAAAAAAAAGTTTAATTCCACCAATGAACTACCAAACTTAGTACTATTGGGTGGAATTGGCTTCGATTCGAATTATGTTCGTTTTTGTGAGCCAAACGGAGAAAATGTAGAGAACTAATGCATAGGTGTTATTTTTATAACACACATACATGTGTACATGGCTAGGTTTAAATTTTTAATATGATGAAATTGGTTATCGGTTTGCTTTGACGACCAGCTTTTTCTAAAAATCTCATTTAATTAGTCAACTTATGAATGTTCAAATTGGATCAATAGGTTTGGTTTATTTTATGAATGTTTAAATTGGATCAATCGGTTTGGTTTACGATTTAAGGAACAAAATCAACTGTCAATAACAAGACCAAACCTATAATATAGGGTTGTGAAGTTTATATTTAGTTGCGTTGAATATTTTGGCAACACTAACATGATTCAAACAAAGTTTGAGGTAAAAAAATGTTTTACATGAAAAAATGTTGTTTATATTTTTATTATAGGGTTGGGTTTAAATATGTAGTCCTCTAAAACCAGAAAATCGTAGGAAGGGTATCAAACGAAATCTGGTTAACGCATTCTAGCATCATTGGAATTGTCTCGCCGAACTCTATGATCTTAGATTTTAGGTTTTCGCTTTTGAATTTTTTAGCTTGTAGATTTTAGAATTTTGTTTCAGATCATTGTGTCTTTTTATTTGGCATTATGTTTTTGTTATTGTGTGTTTTCTACTATTCATTGGGACTTTTTTTCTTCAACCATTTCATTACTACATTATAATAGATAATGATCAAACTTGTAAAATTTTATATTGGTTACTTTGCCTTTTGATTAATAACATATCTCATTTAATTAACATCATCTTTTAGTATCATCCCAATAAATACTATAAGATGAAGGTGTATTCATTCATTCATTTAAAAAGTAAAAAAAATCAGTAGCAGGACTGCAGGAGATATAATTAAACAGAAAAATGTGATCTTAAAAAATGATAGGACACATATGCCAAAAGGCAACTGCATATGATGCCATGTGCCCCTTTTAAGAGATGGTTATTCACCTTAGTATTGACCGTCAACGTGAAGGCGTCTGATAGGATGTAAACAAGAGGAAAAGTTAATATGCATATATTGTTGAAAATAATTTAATTAAACAAAAAATTAGTATTAATTTTATTAATTACCAAGTTGTTGGCCAAACCAGTTTATTTTAATGTGAACAAACTGATTGAAGAAAGGTAGAAGGAGACTGTCCCGTTGTCGCACGAATTTAAATAACACGCAAAATTAAAACCAACCTGGTGATTATGAAACGAGATCCCTTGAACTGCACGGGTGATTCCTGTCCTTAAAGGATTTTACGCGCTCGTATTGCTGTGAGCTGCAGCGTAAACTCCCAGGATTTAATGCAGAACTGATCTAGTATTCCAACAGCAATGGAAACCAGAAAACGCAGAAGCTGGAGAAGAAACAGGAACACAAGTAGAGAACTGCGAAAATTGCAAGTTAAGAATCGGTAACAGGAGGTTTTTATTTATAGGTTCAGATTATAACCAAGAATGAGAAAAACGGGAAATGGGATAACCACTATCAACCAATTCGAATTGCTAGATATATCTATCTCAAATTCGAATTC
Source organism: Scalesia atractyloides (assembly GCA_947069175.1). Taxonomy (NCBI): domain Eukaryota; kingdom Viridiplantae; phylum Streptophyta; class Magnoliopsida; order Asterales; family Asteraceae; genus Scalesia; species Scalesia atractyloides. The sequence goes on from CAMTDV010000024.1 coordinate 72,403,673, forward strand.
CTGGATTAATCCCATACGAATTCGAACTGGTAGGGATAACCCCCATTGTTTCGAATTCATCTCTATCTCAAACTTATCTTAGCTCTATCACACCTGAACCGGACCCCAGCTAAAAATAAAAGCTCTCAGCTCCTAGCGACGATGCGTACGTGCGAATGCAAAGTGCAAAGTGCGCCTCAAACGCGCCCATTCGCGAGCTTGCGGCTCGGCTTGGCTCGGCGCACGTGTGGGCTTGACCCACTTCTCAACCCATTTAACACTTTGGAGGCCCATAAGGGATAATCCCTTATAAAGCACTCAAAGTTCACTTCACTCACCAATGTGGGATGGAGGAAACATACCAACTTGTATGTTCCTCATCAATATTTCCAACAATCCCCCAGAAAGTTGGAATGTTTCCTCTCACTTAGACAGATGATGTCACTAGGTGTCACGAAGATTAAACCCAGTTTATGTTGATAAACAAGAAGAGACAGATTCGATGGTGTCTTATGGAATTAAACCATTAACCTGATAGCCCCCTTCGGTTTACCCCACACATCACAGGCCGACTTTGCGTTCTCACTGAGCGCGAATATGGTCGTGCGCCATAAATCCTTTTCATGACCCTTTAGAAGACAAACCACTTATCTTCACTCAAGGCGGCACCACCCCTAGATCATATAGGCAAAGTTTTACATCATCCACGTTGCTTGGATGCCTCCAAAACTTTGTTAAGAGTATTAGCTCACCCTTGTTATCGGCAACGACGTACTATCATACCTCACATGGATCTATCAAAATTGATAGTACCTTCTATCGTTAAGTGACTTCGTTGTTACCCATTAAACTTGAGAAATAGGAGCACTAAGTTCAAGTTGGGTTTCCATCACTAACGATTCTATTGTGGTTTTAGACCCATGTCTCTCGCGGTATTCACAACCAAATCTCTCGTCAGAGGTTTAGTAAACGGATCTGCCAAGTTCCTACTTGTCTTGACATAGACAACCTTGATGGTACCACTTTCAAGTAGTTGTCTCACATAATTGTGCCAAAGACCTATGTGTCTTGACTTCCCATTATACACTGTGTTGTATACTTTAGATAGTGTGGCCTCACTATCACAATACATGGGAATGGACGGCATTGGAACATCCCACAAACGGATGTTAGTAAGTAGATCTCTAATCCAATCTGCTTCCTTACCAGCCGCAGCTAGTGCTATGAACTCAGCTTCCATAGTTGAGTGGGCAATACACGTCTGTTTCTTGCTCGCCCAAGAAATTGCGCCTCCTGCTAGAGTGTAAATCCACCCACTTGTAGATTTTGAATCACTGGTGTGATGAATCCAGCTTGCACCAGAATAACCTTCGAGTATTCTGGAAGAAGACGTGTATGTCAGTTCTAAGTTACTGGTCCTTTTCAGGTATCCAAGTACTCTGCCCACTGCTTTCCAGTGTTCTGTCCCTGGATTGACAGTATACTGACTCAGTTTGCTTACAGCAAAAGCAATATCAGAACGAGTGCAATGCGTTGCATACATCATACTTCCAATAGCACTCGCATACTCTAGTTGAGCCACTGCTCTTCCCTAGTTCACTTTAAGTTTCATACTTGGATCAAATGGGGTATTAAACTCTTTAATGTTCAAGTGTTGAAACTTAGTCAGAATTTTCTCAATGTAATGAGATTGACTTAGAGAAATCTGACTTTCAGTTCGTTTCACCTTGATCCCAAGAATGGTATCAACTTCTCCTAGATCTTTCATCTTAAAGTTCGAGGACAGATATTTCTTAGTTTCAGAAATACCTTCAAGGTGAGTGCCAATGATCAACATATCATCAACATAGAGACAAATCACGACTGTATAACTGGGTTCGCACTTAGTATAAATACATCTATCAGCACTATTGTGTCGAAACCCGAAAGCAGTCACAGTGGTATCAAATCTCTCATGCCATTGTTTAGGAGCTTGCTTCAAACCATATAGAGATTTAATAAGTCTACACACTTTGTTCTCTTGTCCAGGCATCACAAACCCTTCTGGTTGCTCCAAATAAATCTCCTCATTTAGATACCCATTTAGAAATGCAGTCTTTACATCCATTTGATGGATGTACAACCCTTTCAAAGCAGACACCGCTATAAGAGTTCTAATAGAACTAATTCTAGCCACAGGTGCATAGGTATCAAAACAGTCGATTCCTTCTCTCTGCCTATACCCTTTAGCAACTAATCTTGCTTTATATGCAGAGATGGATCCATCAGGATGATACTTCCTTTTGAAAATCCATTTGGATCCAATAGGTTTCTTTCCCTTGGGTAGATTAGCTAACTCCCAAGTTCCATTTCCTATAATGGAATCTATTTCATCATTGTCTGCTTCCTTCCACAAAGGAGCATCTCTTGATGACATTGCTTCGCTAAAAGTCTTAGGATCATCATCCAAATTTACAGCGAAAATGACATCTCTCGTCACTTTCTTTTGAGTTCCCTCAACCACGTAAGAAAAGAAATCATCTCCATAACTTTTCTCTTTTCTAACTCTAGTACTTTTTCTCGGATCTTCAACCAATGGTGAAGGTTCGACTCTTTTTGTAGAAGTACTAGAAGATGTGGTGTAATTTGAGTTTTCATCATCTTTAGAAAACTTGTTCTCAAAGAATTCCACATCTCTGGATTCTACAACTGTACCTGATTCGTCATCCAACAACCGGTAAGACTTACTATGCGTAGCATATCCAATGAATACACTATTGTAAGCTCGTTCTCCCAGTTTGAGTGTCTTTGGATCAGGTACTCGATAATAGGCAAGACACCCCCAAACCCTCAAATACTCTAGGTTTGGTTTTCTTCCTTTCGACAACTCATATGGACTAGTAGGTATCACACGACTAGTGATCCTATTATGAACATGACAAGCGGTTAACACAGCTTCCCCCACATATTACGAGGTAGACCCGATTGATTTAACATACATTTAGCCATCTCAACCAAGGTTCGGTTATTCCTCTCAGCCAAACCATTTTGTTGGGGAGTATATAGTGCAGTTCTCTCATGTATGATGCCTTCCTCTTCGCAGAATGCATCAAATTTTCGGTTAAAGTATTCTCCGCCTCTGTCCGAGTGAAGAATTTTAATGCGTTTCTCCTTTTGTTTTTCAACTTCAGCCTTATATTTTTAAATGACTCAAAAGCTTCGTCTTTTGAATGCAATAAATAAACATATAAGTATCGACTGAAGTCATCGCATATAGTGATAAAGTATCTCTTACCCCCACGAGTAAGGACTCCATTCAGTTCACAAATATCTGAATGAATTAGTTCTAGTAGTGATGTATTACGTTTATGAACACTTGGAAAAGGTTTCTTTGTGAATTTTGATTTCACACAAGTTTCGCATTTTTCAAAGTTTTTATCTTTTAATTTTAATAAACCTTTAGTTTGCATTTTTTCAATGTTTTTAATATTTGTATGAGCTAAACGTTTGTGCCATAAAGAAATTGAACAAGCGATATAATCAAAAGACATAATTTCATTCAATTCAAAACCAATTGCATTACATTGACCAAAAACAGAACTATCACTACCACTATCACTATCACTTTCATTCCCAAACCCATCGATCACTGAAACGCCACCTTCATCCGATTCTTCTTCTTCGTCAATTCCATCTTCAGCTAGGTCAAGGCGATACATTCCACCCGTATTCGTAGCTTGACCCACATAGATGTCATTTAAAGAAAACTTCACACAAAGATTCTTGATAACCAGCTTGTAACCATTGCGATCAAACTTATCAGCAGAAACAAGACCCTTGGTGATACCAGGAACATGCAACACATCCTGAAGGGTAACCATTTGACCATCTCTAAAGTTTAGTCGCACCGTACCTTTACCACGAACTTCTACACGATGTACATCAGCACATACCACCACTGTTCCTTGAGGAACAGAATCATAAGTAAGAAACGAGCCACGATTCCCACAAACATGAACAGTGGCTCCCGAATCCAAGAACCATCCTCTACATGCCACAACACGTGTATATTAAGAAAGCATGTTAACGTCTCCAAGACCCACATTGGTCACTAGATTGGTGACTTTCTCAATGTCAACAGCACTTGTAGAACCAACTGTAAAACCAGATTTCCTTTGTGAGCACTCTCGTGCATAATGCCCGGTTTCCCCACAAACATGACATTTACCCGATCTCTTTGGTTGATGGTTGGTCGTTTGATGTGACTTCTTGAATTCCTTTTTCTTTGGTGCTATAAACTTTTTACTCTTTGATGCCCCTTTCCCTTTTGCCTAGATCCTCCAACAATATGATTCACACTCGATCCAACTTTACCTCTTTTGTCCCTGTTGTGCGTTTCCTCCTCAATTCGAAGGTGCTTCAACAGTTCATCCAAAGAGTAGTCCTCAGATTTGTGCATCATTCTCTTTGAGAAATCTTTCCAAGTAGGAGGTAGTTTTGCAATAATGACCCCTACTTGAAAGATTTCTGGCAGCAGAATAGAAAGCGCGGTCAATTTGTTAACAAGAACTTGGAGTTCATGCACTTGCTCCAAGATTGACTTGTCATCAACCATTTGAAAGTCTAAGTACTTGGAAATAAGGTATTTGTTAGTACCTTCTTCATGAGCCTTATACTTATCTTCCAAAGCTTTCCATAATTCTCTAGCACTTGTTACTGGCGTGTACAAGTCATAGAGACGATCCGAAAGAGAAGTTTTGATATGTCCAAGCCAAAGATCTTCAGCTTCCTTACGGACAAGTCTTTGCTTTGCCAAGTTTTGATCCGAGACCTCTCCAGCCTCAAGAGGAGGGTCTTCAGGGATTTCGGGCAAGTTAGGATCAAGGATATAGTAGAGTTTCAGCACAACTAGCATGAACTTCACCTTGTCCGCCCAACGAGTATAGTTCTGGCCATCGAATCCGTCCAACTTGACAAACTCTTGATTCATGAATCTTAGATTAGCTGTTGGTAGTTCACTAGTTCAAGTCCATTAGTTCTGGTGATTAAACACAAAAAATAAAATCCTTTAAGATTGTTGAAAATAATTTAATCAAACAGAAAATTAGTATTAATTTTATTAATTACCAAGTTGTTGGACAAACCAGTTTATTCCAACGTGAACAAACTGATTGAAGAAAGGTAGAAGGAAACTGTCCCGTTATCGGATGAATTTAAATAACACGCTAAATTAAAACCAACCTGGTGATTATGAAACGAGATCCCTTGAACTGCACGGACGATTCTTGTCCTTAAAGGATTTTACGCGCTCGTATTGCTGTGAGCTACAGCGTAAACTCTCAGGATTTAATGCAGAACTGATCTGGTATTCCAATAGCAATGGAAACCAGAAAATGTAGAAGCTGGAGAAGAAACAGGAACACAGGTAGAGAGCTGCGAAAATTGCAAGTTAAGAATGGGTAACGGGAGGTTTTTATTTATAGGTTCAGATTATAACCAAGAATGAGAAAAACGGGAAATGGGATAACCACTATCAACCAATTCGAATTGCTAGATATATCTATCTCAAATTCAAATTCCTGGATTAATCCCATACGAATTCGAACTGGTAGGGATAACCCCCACTGTTTCGAATTCATCTCTATCTCAAACTTATCTCAGCTCTTCACACCTGAACCGGACCCCAGCTAAAAATAAAAGCTCCTCAGCTCCTAGCGACGATGCGTACGTGCGAAGTGCAAAGTGTGCCTCAAACGCGTCCATTCGCGCCTCAAACGCGCCCATTCACGAGCTCGCGGCTCGGCTTGGCGCGCATGTGGGCTTGACCCACTTCTCAACCCATTTAACACTTTCGAGGCCCATAAGGGATAATCCCTTATAAAGCACTCAGTTCACTTCCCTCACCAATGTGGAATGGAGGAAACATACCAACTTGTATGTTCCTCATCAATATTTCCAACATATATAACCTCTAATGTTTTACCGAGTTTCTTCTTTCAACCCCCTTAATTTTCCTTGTGATCATATCAGTTTTAAAACGATGTTTCTAAACATGTCAAAACAAATTTATGTGTCATGTAGTGTGTATGTGCTAAGAAGGTGGAAGAGCTTACACGCTTACACTAACTCAGTAAATCCTACCAATAGCAAAAACTAAAGTAGGATTTGAGGATGGTGAGATGCAAACAAACTTACATCTACCTCGTAGAAATTGAGAGACTGCTTCCAATAAGGCACCTGACTTGATAGTAGCTTTGCATCAAGCCTTAGACATAAGACACATGACATTCGAAAATCGGGATAAAGGCCGATTAGTGCATGTATCCCCATGTCTTTCGGCTATCAAAGCCATCACATTATGATTTTAACGTTATTTTCACAAAATTAGTAAAATTAGTGCAATTTCACTTTTGCCCCCCAAGGACCACACATTTGCACACCGAAAATGGGCGTATAATCACTGATATGGTATATTGTTTTTATAAGAAAGAGTTTGATCAAACCATAATGGACTTGAGAGGTGTGGGTCTGAGCCTATTAGACCAGAGTTATTTTTGTGTATGTGTGTGGGTATAAGTTAGTGAAGAGATTATTCTAAATTGGTGGATTATTTATTTAGTTTAAATAAGTTAAAGATAATTCAAGTGGATTTGATAAATATAGTTTGCTTTAGTTATTTAGATAGTTTGAATTATTTGTTTATTAGATAGGTTTATTTAGTATATTAATATTAAAAATAGTGTTTGAGTTGGATTAGGATTAGAACGGGTTTAGTATAAATAGATGGTTGGGGTCATTGTAATTTGTGTGTTTTGATTTATAATAAAAAGACGAACGGTGTTTGTTCAACCTTGTTTTTTGTGTTCCTTCAAGGGCCTAATTTTCCAACAATTAGTATCAAATCTTGGTGTTGGCAGTTTTGAGAGTCGACTTTCGAGTTAGGGGAGCAGCCCCTATAATCACGCGAATGGGGAGAAATCGGTGCTCCGTTTGGTGTGTTTCCATTTGTTTCTGTTCAATAGATCTTTGTGAACTTTTAATTGGTTTTAAATGGTGTTGCACTGTGTTGCGCAGTGATACAAATCTTGGTCGTTGGATGATGCATGGTGTCACACCCCAACCGATGGCAGAAATATCGAAGTAAGTCGAATGAGATTGTTCAAAACATCATAACGTACTCTTTATGAGAATAATTTAATAATCAACTTTCATTTCATTCATAACTTGAAAGATACATTGTTTCAAAAGAAAATACAACAACTTGGAATAACATGACTAACATGAGAGAAAATACATAAACGTAATATATGGTGTGTTTCTAGTTCACCCTAAGTTGATTTCTTGAGTGTCATCATACAATTCCTGAAATATGTATTAAAGTATCCGTCAACACAAAAAGGGTCTGTGAGCATACAAGTTTGGTCTACATAGCGTGTTATATATATATATATATATATATATATATATAAGGTCTCAAATCCAACATAAAAAATTGTACACTACGTTTTATATCATACTAGCATGCGTCAACTATAGGTCAAACAAAATGTCCACTAGGGTAATCTCTTCACCGAAGTGCACAAGAACGTTTTAATTAAATACTTAACAATGACCACAGAATGGGCGGTGTGCTACTCCTATAGCGCAATACATTTTAAGGTAGATTTGCGAAGTTAATGACAAATAGTATGCATAAAAGTATTTTAGCATGTATAAAGATAAGGTATAACATAGCGTGTGTGTGTGCATATATATATATATTATATATATATATATATATATATATATATATATATATATATATATATATATAAGGTCTCAAATCCAACATAAAAAATTGTACACTACGTTTTATATCATACTAGCATGCGTCAACTATAGCTCAAACAAAATGTCCACTAGGGTAATCTCTTCACCGAAGTGCACAAGAACGTTTTAATTAAATACTTAACAATGACCACATAATGGGTGGTGTGCTACTCCTATAGCGCTATACATTTTAAGGTAGATTTGCGCAGTTAATGACAAATAGTATGCATAAAAGTATTTTAGCAAGTATAAAGATAAGGTATAACAAGTAGCATGTGTAACATATTGAGTGTTTGCATAAGATTGATTTTGTGTGTGTGTATGTGTGTGTTTGTGAGTTTATTAATTTATACATGTTGCAACCCAAAGTGAATTAGAAGTACACTGGGTCAAGTATACTCATGGTTTGCATAGGTAATTTCCACAAAAGCGTGAGTTGATTTCAGAAGGATGGAATTCACAAAGTTATCCTAAAAGGATGAAATAAGGTGTGTGATTTTATGGGAGTTTGATGATAGGAATGCATTTGAGACTTAAAATATGAAAATACATAAAATATATCTTGTTTAGATACTCATTTGGACACCATTTTTGTTAGTGTTATTCATGAGTGTTACACTTATTGGAAGCCAAAAATGAGGAGTTTAAAACTAAGATAATTCTCACCTTACCACAACATTTAACCATGAGTTGGTTAGCATCATGGATTGGTCTTGTATATTATATATATTAGTATGTCATGTATAAATCATGTATTGTCATGCATGAGTATGATGAATCCTTTAACCCTATAGTTCACCAATGCACAAATCATCATATGGATGATTCAGATGGTCATGAATTAATATAAAGAACAAAATGAAATCCTCTAGTTCACCAAAATAACCAAGTGATGTAAACTAGACGAGTGCATTCCAAATATGGATCGTGTTTGAAGACTTGGTGTAGTTTGTTCAATTTGTTTACTTGGAAGTTGTTTGGTGACCTAGGTAGTATAGAATGTAAGCTAAAATGACTATCATTTCTGGAACAAACATCAATCCAAACCTATCCCACAAAGGGAGTGTAACATTTGTAAAAATCGGGTCTCCAAAACCCGCTCCGTTTTGTAATCTTGTACCAAGTTATAAAAGTTTCGTTAATTATTTATGATTATTTTGAGTGTAAACGTTACATAATTAATAAATAAACTAAACTATAAAAATTATATTTGATAAAAAGTTAAAATAAAATAAATAAAAAACATTTGAAGCTGCCGGGACTCAAACCCGGGTCAGCTGAGTCTCTAAACGACTTAACATCTATTCCCTAAACCACTCCGCCACAACGTATTTTCTGTTAACACTAGGAAAGCAAAAGGAACTTATACACAAACTCGATTTAACCGATGATGCCATCTGAAAACCGATAATCGGCAAACCAATCGTTAAATCGATTGTTTACCTCACAATTTCAGTTATAACCGATGTGCGACGGTTTTCAATTAAGTCAGAATTGATTTAACTTAAAGCTTCATCATTTCGGCTTTTGAAACCGAAAATTTATCAAGTTCTGATTTAATTCAAGTTTCCGATCATTTGCACGATTCAAAACTATCACAACAACATTCAATTTCATTTTCGTCGCATTCCTGAACCATAATATCTTCTGAATCAGATCGCCGGAATTTTTCTGCAAATCACCGGAAAACCGGGACTCACATTCTCACGGTAATTCCTTCGACTCTTTTTGTTTAAAACATGTGATTAGTCAATCTCTAACACAACTCCATCATCAGAATCAATCTTAGCCAACGTTTATCGGAAATCTTATCTTCGCCGGAAAGTTTCTGAGACTGCCGGAATCCAACTGTGAACTGGTATGATATCCAAAACTTCTTTTAAACCTTGTTTAAGTGACACAACTTTATGAGTAATCGATCAACGCTGTTAATTGGTTCAACATTCGGAGTTCATTTCCAATACCGACGAACATTCGCCGGATTTCTGTGAATATCTTCAATCGGTAAATTCTGTTCCTTAAACTCTCTCCATTCCTTACCCTTGAATTACTGTTAATGTCTAAGAACTTTGCAAATCACAAATCAATCCTAACCAGTCGAATTATGCTGACCGTGTAATCCGACGAAGAAGATGAAGTTATATCAGAATATAAGAGTAATTAAAATCCGGATTATAAACGGGTTAGACACACAGTCCAGCGGTGGACTGTGTGCAAATTTCATATTCACGTCCCGAGTTCGATCCTTGCTACGCGCACGCTTGTGTAATAACATTCCTTTTTAATCATGAACTAACCCGGGTTAAAACAGGTAGTTGTTAAGTATAATAAAAACCAAGAATATAACCGGGTTAGACACACAGTCCAGCGGTGGACTGTGTGCAAAATGAACTTCACGTCGCGCGTTCGAATCTTGTCACGAGCACCGGTCAATTGAATTAAAACGTTTTTTTAAATAAGGGAATTTTCGGTTAATACAAATAAGTATATAAATATAATTAAAACTGAGTTTATAACGGGTTAGTCACGTAGCTCAGTTGGTAGAGCTACGTGCACGTGAACGGAAGGTCGCCGGTTCGAATCCCGCCCGGCGCAGAAATATCCGCTGACCGAATCGGTCAACGGTCAACGGTCAACAGTAAAAAAATAATACTTTTTTTTATATATTTATTTGTTTATTTTAATTTAAAAATCAATTAAAAATACTTAAAAATAACATTTTTAAAGATAGAAAATAGCCACAAACTCACAAAAATATATCTAAAAATCCCATTAAAATCCTTAATAAAATCCATCCATTTAATATATTTTTCCATTATTATTTAGGTTAGTATTCCTCGTCGATCCGCTCATCTAAATCGTGCGCATCTCACCATCTTCAATTCAACGCACCCAATGTGAGTGAACCTTTCAAATTCCCCGTTTTAATCACGTTTTTGGGGTGTATCATGTGTCTTTGTTTATTTACATATTATAACGAAATTATTGTGCATACATTATATCATGACATGTGTATTAGTTTGTTGCTGTTAAGTAGTTATTATTGGATGCAAATTATTATTTCAGTACATGCATTTGCCGAGGCCACAGCTCCCCATCCATGAGGTTGAGCTTGATCCCCATTTTATTATGCGGTTGATCTGTGGCGTGCCCGCACGATCGGCTCCGTTTGATTGAGCCTTGATCGGTCATTTCATTTTACATTTCAATACATGCAATACGATCGGCTCCGATTGATTGAGCCTTGATCGCACAGTTCAATTTACATTTCCAGTTCATGCAATACGATCGGCTCCGTTTGATTGAGCCTTGATCTCACAGTTCAATTTACATTTCCAGTTCATGCAATACGATCGGCTCCGTTTGATTGAGCCTTGATCGCACAGTTCATTTATGTTAATTATCGTATGATATTGGTATGCTCATGTATGCTATCAAGTGTTATTGTAGGTTATAATTGTAACTGCTATTTGCCAATGCTTGATTACTTACATTTGCTCTTTTATGATTATGCACAATATTTTATTGATAAACTAACCATAAAATCATTATCAAATGTTTATCTAATAAGGTTCACTCGCCAACTTATGTTGACCCAAAACCTCCCATTTTACACATGATATAGGTGAACCAGCAGCAGCTAGGAACACATAGGACCTGGATTAGAAGAATAAAACGATTTAGTATTTGGATTGTTATGTTTGGTTATTTTCCCTTGTATTGAATGAACATGTTTGGATGTTTGAAAATGTAACTTTGACTTCATTAATTATGAAAGATAATAGTAAATGTCATGTGCTTTGGTGATAACCCAATTATGCCCCGACTCTTATTTCCGCTGCGGGTCGGGGTGTGACAGATTGGTATCAGAGCCATGACTATAGGGATATAGGATAGGTTATTAGACCCTTAGAGCCTATACTATAGTCGATTAGAAACTTATAAGAATTTTGTGTGTTATATGCCAAATTTCATGATGTTTATATATTTATGTTAAATGTTACATTTGATATTGTACAAGCATGTTCATAAGTATGTATTATCAAATAATGCCTATCATGAAATCGTATGATCATAACATATCACATCCATGCAAGCACACACCACATCATGATTGATTTTACAATGATTTTCGTGTTTTCAAATCTCATCAAAGTGAGTTCTCATGACGGGCATGTAGTAACTGGAAGGGTACTAGTACCGGTAGTCGGGACGTCCTGTCTAGGCTGGCATTCGTATAAATCCAAAATAAAGGACCAGTTTGCCTACCTGGGGACTAACGATGAGAGTACGAAGTACCTATTAGGCCAAAGCATGCTATACCAAACGTCGTGTGAGCTAATCCCACTTTGAGTTGTCGTTGTGTCTACACCTGGACACGTTCCGACCAAACATCTCATGAACGTATTTTGTGGTTTGCATTCGGGGGATGCGAGTGTTAAATTGCCAATACTAATGTGAATCCTACCAAGCCAATAGCCATGGGGGCCCACATGACTATGTAGGTGAAGGTATGGGGGACATTTGAGGCCCAACATGAGCGAACCCAAGACATCCTTTGGATGTAGTTGCATTATTGATATTTATGTTATTTTCATTTTCTTAAAGACACATGACACCTAAAAAGACACCATAAACTCACAATCTTCTTATTTTATGATCCTGTAGATGTCGTCTAGACAGCATCGAAGGGGTAAGAAATCGGAAAAGTCTCGGGAACGTTTGGCCACTCTCGCGAATCAAATGGCCACGATATTGCCGGACATCGTGGTACAAGTACAACAAGCCCTTGCTGCAAATCCTACTAACCCTCCTCAACAACAAGACCAGAACATCGACAACCCTCCTACCATCAAATGCTCTTACAAACATTTTAAGTCCCGTGATCCTCCAAAATTCGAAGGGACTGAGGGAGTCACTGCTCTCCTACATTGGTTCGAGGAGATGGAAAACGTTTTCTTAAACTGCGATTGTCCTGAGGATCGCAAAGTTCGTTATGCCACCGGGAGACTACTGGGTGTAGCTCTCACTTGGTGGAATACTGAGAAGGGAAAGAGGGGAACTGAAGATGCGATGGCCTTAACTTGGGAGGAGTTAAGGGAAATCATGACTAGGCGTTTCTGTCCTAGAAGTGAAATTAAGAAATTGGAGGATGAATTTCATGCCTTAAAGCAAAAAGAGGGTGATCACTCTACATACAACAAGAGGTTCTTGGAGTTGAACCAAATGGTTCCAAACTTATTCACTCCAACCTATCGTCTGATCGAACATTACATTCGAGGACTTCCCTCGAAAATCCAAGATTCGGTCCTCAGCGTTTCACCGGTAATACTCGAAGCTGCCATGGAGTTGGCAACGGAACTGACCGAAAACCGAATTCGCAATGGGAAGTTCAAAGAAGAAAAGAAGAAAGCCCCTGCTGAGGGACAAACCTCAAACCACCACACTCCTTCCTCTAAGTTTGCTAACAAGAGGAAGCGTAACACCAGGAATTTCGCAGTCACCCAAACCAACACCCCTATTCCTGCTGCACCCGTCACTCAAGTCACTCCTCCACCCGCGCCATACAAAAGACCCTACACAGGCCCATTACCAAAATGTAACCGTTGTCAGTATCACCACTCCCCTGATTATCCTTGCCAATACTGCACCGGCTGCGGTCGCGCAGGGCATACTGTTCAAAACTGCCGCACGCTTCAACGAACAAACTGCCACCAACCTATAACCCAAACCCACCAACAGTTAATGGGGCAAGCCCAACAACAACTACCATTTCCACCCACCCAACATTTAGCCCAAACATACTATCAACCCAATTACCCTATGGGCCAACCAATGCGGGCTTGTTTCAATTGCGGCGACCCAAGTCATTTCAGAAACACATGTCCAAGGCTGGTTAATATTATTCATGCTCAGGCCCAAGCCAACCCTGTGAATCAAGCGAACCAAGCTCCTCCACCTGCTAGAGGAAGAGCTTTCAACATTAACGCAAACCAGGCCAGAGCTGACGGCAATGTGGTCAACGGTACGTTTCTTATAAATGGTAGATATGCCTCTATGTTATTTGATACTGGTGCGGATAGAAGTTTCGTGTCATTAGAATTTGAACCTATCTTAAGCAAAAATCGGGATAGGCTCGTGGAATCCATAACGGTGGAAGTTGCGAACGGAAAACCAGTTTCACTAGACTTTATTTTACGCAACTGTACACTCACCTTAAACGACCACGATTTCTCAGTCGACCTTATTCCTATGAAGCCGGGAAGTTTCGACATCATAATCGGTATGGATTGGCTTAGTCAACATAATGCGGAAGTTGTATGTCGTGAAAAATTTATTCGTATTCCTCTTTCAAACGGCCAGACTCTTCGAATCATTGGAGAAACCTCGTCGAAAGGGCTCAACTTAATGTCTTGTCTTCAAGCTCAAAAATACCTTCGCAAGAATTATGTTGCGTTTTTAGCCCATATCATCAAGAAGGGGACCACAGAGAAGAAACTTGAAGATATTCCGGTTGTAAAAGATTTTCCACAAGTTTTTCCTGACGACATTTCAGGACTTCCTCCAATCAGAGATGTCGAATTCCGTATCGATCTTATACCTGGTGCTACACCAGTTGCAAAATCTCCATATAGGTTAGCCCCCTCTGAAATGCAAGAGCTAGCCAGTCAACTGCAAGAGTTGACTGACAAGGGATTTATACGCCCCAGCTCATCGCCTTGGGGTGCACCTGTTCTTTTTGTAAAGAAGAAAGATGGATCTTTTCGTATGTGCATCGACTACAGAGAGCTCAACAAGTTAACCATCAAAAATCGCTATCCTTTACCTCGCATAGATGATCTTCTTGACCAACTGCAAGGTGCCAGTTGCTTTTCGAAAATCGATCTTCGATCTGGCTATCATCAGCTTAGAGTGCATGAAGAAGACGGCCCTAAAACTGCTTTTCGAACTCGTTATGGCCACTATGAATTCATGGTTATGCCGTTTGGATTAACCAACGCACCAGCTGTTTTCATGGACCTAATGAACAGAGTCTGCAAACCTTACCTCGATCGATTTGTTATAGTTTTCATCGACGATATTCTTATCTATTCAAAATCTAAAGCTGATCATGAGCGTCATCTTCGACTTGTTCTTGCACTTCTAGAAAAGGAAAAGCTTTATGCCAAGTTCTCTAAATGTGAATTCTGGTTAAAAGAGGTGCAATTTCTCGGGCATGTAGTCAATGACAAAGGAATACATGTTGATCCATCAAAGATCAAAGCAGTTCAAGAATGGCAAGCTCCACGTACACCAACCGAAGTAAGGTCTTTTCTTGGACTTGCTGGCTATTATCGTCGGTTCATTTCAAACTTCTCTCGCATTGCGGTGCCACTCACGGCTTTAACCCATAAGGGAAAACCATTCGTATGGGGACCCAAGCAAGATGAAGCTTTTCAAACACTTAAACAAAAACTTTGTGATGCACCAATCCTCACTCTTCCTGAAGGTTGTGATGATTTTGTAGTCTATTGCGACGCGTCAGGGCAAGGATTAGGTTGCGTTCTCATGCAAAGAGGAAAAGTCATAGCTTATGCCTCAAGGCAACTCAAGACACATGAAAAGAACTACACTACTCATGACCTCGAACTTGGAGCCGTTGTATTTGCTCTTAAGATATGGAGACATTATCTCTATGGTACTAAGTGTGAAATATACACTGACCACAAGAGTCTTCAACATATCTTCAATCAAAAAGAGTTAAATATGAGGCAAAGAAGATGGGTCGAACTCCTAAATGATTATGACTGTGAAATTAGATACCACCCTGGCAAAGCAAATGTGGTGGCTGATGCACTTAGTCGAAAGGGTTATGCGAACTCCATTCATCTTCTATGTTCGCAAATTGTAACCGATATTAAGGATCAAATTCGAGAAGCTCAACACGTTTCAATAACAGAGGAAGATGTACGAAAAGAGATGTCCTGTGGAGCCGAGCTAAAACTTGAAACTAAATCCGATGGTATTCTGTATTACCTAGACCGTATCTGGATTCCTAATCACAACAATCTTCGTGAAACACTCATGCATGAAGCTCATAAAACGCGATATTCTATACACCCAGGAGCCGATAAGATGTATCAAGACCTACGGTACACCTATTGGTGGCCTGGAATGAAGAAAGATATTGCCGTTTTTGTTTCCAAGTGTCTCACATGTTCTAAGGTGAAGGCTGAACACCAAAGACCCTCAGGACTTCTAGTCCAACCGGAAATACCTGTATGGAAGTGGGAAAATATAACCATGGATTTCATTACCGGGTTACCTCGCACTTCTGGCGGGTATGACACTATCTGGGTGATTATAGACCGACTTACAAAATCAGCTCACTTTATCCCTATTCGAGAAGATTTCAAGAACGAAAAGCTTGCTCGTATTTATATCAACGAAATCGTAAGCCGACACGGGGTACCATTAAGTATTATTTCTGATCGTGATGGTCGTTTCACCTCACGAACATGGCAAGCAGTACAGTCCGCAATGGGCACTCGATTAGATCTCAGTACCGCCTATCATCCTCAAACTGATGGACAGTCTGAGCGCACCATTCAAACTCTTGAGGACATGCTTAGAGCATGTGTCATAGACTTCAAGGGAAATTGGGACGCCCACCTACCGTTAGTTGAATTTTCGTACAACAACAGTTATCATTCGAGCATCGGCATGGCACCTTTTGAAGCCTTATATGGTCGAAAGTGCCGATCTCCTGTTTGTTGGCACGAAATTGGGGAAGCACAAATTACTGGTCCAGAATTGATCCAAGAAACCACAGATAAGATTCATCAAATCCGAAACAATCTTCTAGCGGCTCAAAGTCGTCAAAAGAGTTACGCAGATAAACGACGGAAGCCCTTGGAGTTTAGCATTGGTGATCATATGCTTTTAAAAGTATCACCGTGGAAGGGAGTAGTTCGTTTTGGTCAAAAGGGAAAGCTAGCACCACGTTACGTAGGACCTTTCAAGATACTCGACAGAGTAGCTCCTGTAGCATACAAGCTTGACCTACAGGAAGAACTCGACAGGATTCATCCCACATTCCACGTGTCGAACTTGAAGAAGTGCCTCGCTGATGAGAATCTTCATATTCCACTGGAAGATATTCAGATTGATGAATCCATGCATTTTATTGAAAGACCAGTGGAGATTATGGACTATGGAGAAAAGCGTCTTCGGCGAAGTCGCATTCCAATTGTTAGGGTACGCTGGGAGTCAAAACGAGGACCTGAGTTTACTTGGGAACGTGAAGACTCAATGCGTAAAAAATACCCGCATCTTTTTCCTACTACTTCAACTGTTTAAATTTCGGGACGAAATTCCTAAAAGTAGGGGATACTGTAACATTTGTAAAAATCGGGTCTCCAAAACCCGCTCCGTTTTGTAATCTTGTACCAAGTTATAAAAGTTTCGTTAATTATTTATGATTATTTTGAGTGTAAACGTTACATAATTAATAAATAAACTAAACTATAAAAATTATATTTGATAAAAAGTTAAAATAAAATAAATAAAAAACATTTGAAGCTGCCGGGACTCGAACCCGGGTCAGCTGAGTCTCTAAACGACTTAACATCTATTCCCTAAACCACTCCGCCACAACGTATTTTCTGTTAACACTAGGAAAGCAAAAGGAACTTATACACAAACTCGATTTAACCGATGATGCCATCTGAAAACCGATAATCGGCAAACCAATCGTTAAATCGATTGTTTACCTCACAATTTCAGTTATAACCGATGTGCGACGGTTTTCAATTAAGTCAGAATTGATTTAACTTAAAGCTTCATCATTTCGGCTTTTGAAACCGAAAATTTATCAAGTTCTGATTTAATTCAAGTTTCCGATCATTTGCACGATTCAAAACTATCACAACAACATTCAATTTCATTTTCGTCGCATTCCTGAACCATAATATCTTCTGAATCAGATCGCCGGAATTTTTCTGCAAATCACCGGAAAACCGGGACTCACATTCTCACGGTAATTCCTTCGACTCTTTATGTTTAAAACATGTGATTAGTCAATCTCTAACACAACTCCATCATCAGAATCAATCTTAGCCAACGTTTATCGGAAATCTTATCTTCGCCGGAAAGTTTCTGAGACTGCCGGAATCCAACTGTGAACTGGTATGATATCCAAAACTTCTTTTAAACCTTGTTTAAGTGACACAACTTTATGAGTAATCGATCAACGCTGTTAATTGGTTCAACAGTCGGAGTTCATTTCCAATACCGACGAACATTCGCCGGATTTCTGTGAATATCTTCAATCGGTAAATTCTGTTCCTTAAACTCTCTCCATTCCTTACCCTTAATTACTGTTAATGTCTAAGAACTTTGTAAATCACAAATCAATCCTAACCAGTCGAATTATGCTGACCGTGTAATCCGACGAAGAAGATGAAGTTATATCAGAATATAAGAGTAATTAAAATCCGGATTATAAACGGGTTAGACACACAGTCCAGCGGTGGACTGTGTGCAAATTTCATATTCACGTCCCGAGTTCGATCCTTGCTACGCGCACGCTTGTGTAATAACATTCCTTTTTAATCATGAACTAACCCGGGTTAAAACATGTAGTTGTTAAGTATAATAAAAACCAAGAATATAACCGGGTTAGACACACAGTCCAGCGGTGGATTGTGTGCAAAATGAACTTCACGTCGCGCGTTCGAATCTTGTCACGAGCACCGGTCAATTGAATTAAAACGTTTTTTTAAATAAGGGAATTTTCGGTTAATACAAATAAGTATATAAATATAATTAAAACTGAGTTTATAACGGGTTAGTCACGTAGCTCAGTTGGTAGAGCTACGTGCACGTGAACAGAAGGTCGCCGGTTCGAATCCCGCCCGGCGCAGAAATATCCGCTGACCGAACCGGTCAACGGTCAACGGTCAACAGTAAAAAAATAATACTTTTTTTTTATATATTTATTTGTTTATTTTAATTTAAAAATCAATTAAAAATACTTAAAAATAACATTTTTAAAGATAGAAAATAGCCATAAACTCACAAAAATATATCTAAAAATCCCATTAAAATCCTTAATAAAATCCATCTATTTAATATATTTTTCCATTATTATTTAGGTTAGTATTCCTCGTCGATCCGCTCATCTAAATCGTGCGCATCTCACCATCTTCAATTCAACGCACCCAATGTGAGTGAACCTTTCAAATTCCCCGTTTTAATCACGTTTTTGGGGTGTATCATGTGTCTTTGTTTATTTACATATATAACGAAATTATTGTGCATACATCATATCATGACATGTGTATTAGTTTGTTGCTGTTAAGTAGTTATTATTGGATGCAAATTATTATTTCAGTACATGCATTTGCCGAGGCCGCAGCTCCCCATCCATGAGGTTGAGCTTGATCCCCATTTTATTATGCGGTTGATCTGTGGCGTGCCCGCACGATCGACTCCGTTTGATTGAGCCTTGATCGGTCATTTCATTTTACATTTCAATACATGCAATACGATCGGCTACGTTTGATTGAGCCTTGATCGCACAGTTCAATTTACATTTCCAGTTCATGCAATACGATCGGCTCCGTTTGATTGAGCCTTGATCGCACAGTTCAATTTACATTTCCAGTTCATGCAATACGATCGGCTCCGTTTGATTGAGCCTTGATCGCACAGTTCATTTATGTTAATTATCGTATGATATTGGTATGCTCATGTATGCTATCAAGTGTTATTGTAGGTTATAATTGTAACTGCTATTTGCCAATGCTTGATTACTTACATTTGCTCTTTTATGATTATGCACAATATTTTATTGATAAACTAACCATACAATCATTATCAAATGTTTATCTAATAAGGTTCACTCGCCAACTTATGTTGACCCAAAACCTCCCATTTTACACATGATACAGGTGAACCAGCAGCAGCTAGGAACACATAGGACCTGGATTAGAAGAATAAAACGATTTAGTATCTGGATTGTTATGTTTGGTTATTTTCCCTTGTATTGAATGAACATGTTTGGATGTTTGAAAATGTAACTTTGACTTCATTAATTATGAAACATAATAGTAAATGTCATGTGCTTTGGTGATAACCCAATTTGCCCCGACTCTTATTTCCGCTGCGGGTCGGGGTGTGACAGGAAGTTCTTGGAAACTCGAAGATGCTACAAGAGATGAAGTAGGATGAACCTTGTTTGATAGTTTAAAAAAAACGAAAAATAAACCTAACTTTGGACCTCAAAATGGTGATTTACCAACTTAGTTTACCATGGTAAACTTGTGGTAACACTCCTAGAGGTTATCCAAAGAAGGACGAACAAGAATTCACGAAGAAGATATGAAAAAATGAGTTGAAACTCACTTTTTCACTTGGAACCTTTCTGCCCAAAGTTGTAAACTCTAGAAGTTTTGAGATGTTTAAGAGTGAATTGAGAGTGTGAAAAGTGAAATGAAGGTGTGGGAGGCTTGGTTTTATAGGTGAGGATTAGGGTTAAGTGTTTTAATGAAGTGGTTAGTAGTTGGAAGATGGTCATAACAAGTGAAATCCGGAGTTTAAACAAACCTGCTGTGAAATTGGGGGTCTCGCGTCACACGACAAGGGAGACCCTTGGCTCTCGTGTGACGTGAGGGTGGGTTTTTTTCCAGTTTGTTGAGTTTTGCTCATTTTACACCCCTCCGAACTTGGTTTAATTGCTATTTCAAACTAAAACTCTATAACTAAGCACGATTTTAGGTATTTAGGGTATATACAAGAGTGTGTAATGTATGATCGTGCATCCATACCACTTCCAAGGATTGTGTAGACTCATGTAAGTTTGTTTAGTTCCCTCGGGTTTTGATTGTTTGGTTATGTTATGTAGTGAATGAATTGTTAAGCATGTTTTGAACGTTTCAAGGTGTGCACAAGTATGTATAATATATATTCATGCATGTAGGTCGTATGCTTTCTATAAAACATGTATCTCGTTGGTTATTTACGTATTGCATATGTACGATCAAATACGTGTGATATAAAATGTATTTCCATATGATTAAATGTCTCGGATAACAAGGATTGAAACTGAATATGAATACAAGTTTTCTAAAAATAGAAAGTACAAAAACACGAAACATTACACATGAAAGTTATTTTGGTTATAGTGATTGATACGAAAGATTTCATACTGTTTTAAATTGGACGGAGTTATTGGTTCGACTAAGTATTGCATAACTATTTGTGTACGGCAAAAGGGAGTCAACAATTTGGTCAAACTTGTTTAAAGGTGAAACAAGTATACTCCTTTAATTAACTAGGAGGCAGGCTATTTTTCTTATGGAGGAAAACAAATAAACAAAATAGATTAAAAGGAAGCAACAGGTGTTTGTTTCACTTGTTTGTTTGGTAGATTAAAAACCACAAGACTAGGTGTTTTGTTTGGTGGGTGCGATTCAAGGGTTTAATCGTGGTCGGATTTTGAAAGCTTCTTAGCCGTGTAGGGAAAAAGGGCGAGTTTGTTTCTTTACGGCAGGCAAAAAACCAACGTATTTTGGGTGCATCAAAAACGAGTTAGCAAGGGTTGAATGGGGTTCATTTAGCAACCAAATAAGACATAACAGCGGTGGCTTGTCTTGTTGGCGGTCGAAAACAATGGGTGCAGATCTATCAGGGAAGTTTTTCGTGTAAAAAGCCAATCAAGGTTACTTTCTTTTCTGTTGTTCACAAGAGGAAAAAGGGGGAACAGTGATTTGAAACAGTGGGTGTCACGGGGAGTACCGTTGTAAAGGAGGCGGTGACAGGTGATCACTTAAGTTCGGTTTTATAGTGATCAGGTTATATTCTGTGGGGAAATTTAATCCAAGTTTGATCGTGTTTATTTTTATTGGTGACTCTTTTTCGCCAAGGAGGAAAATCGCAGCGGGGAGTTCGATTATTTTTTAGCGGAGGACCAACGGGCGTGTCGTGAAAGGAATGAAAGAGCGAGGGGCTTAAAGATTATTTGGCGACCGAGGATGGATCAACCAGTGGGTTGTTGTCTGTGTTGGTGATTGATATTAGCGGGGGCATATCATGGGGGAGTGTTATATAGTGCTAAAATGTCATAGCCCCCGACCCCACCCTGGGCAGGAGCCGTTACCGGACACGGTGATACCGGTGTTTATTTTAAATTTCACAATGGAATGTTCATCAGGACCGGGTGTCAGGAAAATTATCAGAGTTCTATAAAAACACTGCAGTTTCATTTAATAAAATGTGGGATGAAACCCATATTTACATAAAAGATTTTCTTAGGGATCAACCCCTGATTACAAAAACACGTTTTATTCAGGATTTCACATAGCCACTTATTTAAGCTTGAGTGCTTCCTAGCACTTCTCCTTTACCTCACAGTAAATCACCTGAAACGCGTTTTAAAAACATATGGTCAGTGGAAAATACTAGTAAGTTCATTCATTTATGAAAAATACAGTATTATAATTACAGCATTAAGAGTTTTTACATTTGTTTGTATCTTTCAATTACTCAATTAGTATTTGTCACTTGGTGACAATTCCTGTGACTATGGTCATATCACTCATTGGCTAACCTGTTGTCCAATAGTGAAGATTAACAGGTAGTGTATACAAAACCCCACATACCGGCAGTAATTTCAAAATACAAAAATTTAATCACTGTAATACAACTTGGAAATCATTTAGAGTTTTGGTAAAACATAATTAAAAAGAGAATGACTTACATTGCTGATTTAGGTTACTAATACTAGCCTCCTAGTTTAATATCTTGGGTTCCTAAATAATTTAAACAAACAATGCACACGTATTAGTGTATTAATCCAATTCAACTTTAACGATAATCACGAGATCAAAACCAACAACGAGATGACAAAGTATAGCCTAAATCAGGCAGTAATTAAACATCTGTCGGCTAGGTTTATCTATCAATCGGAAAGGATATCGTACCAGAAATTTGGGTTATTATACTGACTACTAGGCAGAGTTAAGGGGTTTTAGGGGTTCGGGACTTTGAACAGAGATTCGAGGAAGAAGAGAATGTCTATTTCAAATCGATGTGGTGCACTGGAACTTCTCCACGACTGCCATTTTATAGCCAATCTGGGTTTCTCCCGCGCGTCGCGCGGGGATCAGGGGATCCTATTGCGTGGCGCGGCAGCTTCCATCTAGGTCTATGTTAGCCTGGTCATCAGTATAGGCTTGCCACATGTCGCGAAACGGTGACACGTCATCTGGACCTCTCCCGCGCGTCACGGGAGATGACAGGGTTTCTAGTGCATGGCGCCTGGGAGGTCCAAAATTTTTTTATTTTATTTTTTATTTTTTTTAGTATTGTTATATCCTCCCACCTTGTTTAAAATCTCATCCTCGAGATTTACTGAAACAAGTATGGATATTTCCGTTTCATTTCTGCTTCTAATTCCCATGTGTATTCGGGTCCTCTTTTTGAATCCCATTTTACCTTGACCAGAATCAATCTTTTATGTTTGAGATTTTTAACCTTTCTATCTTCAGTTTGGAGAGGTTTCTTAACAAATTTTAATTTTTCACTTACCTCTATATCTCGGAGAGGTACCATCAAGGATTCATCAGCTAAGCATTTCCTTAGGTTACATACATGGAATACGTCATGTATACCAGCCATTTCCTCAGGTAATTGTAGCTGATAAGCTACTGGACCAATTCGCTTAATAACCTTGAATGGTCCAATGTACCTTGGGCTTAGCTTTCCTTTCTTACCAAATCGAACCACTCCTTTCCAAGTCGAAACTTTTAACAGTATTTTGTCTCCAACTTGAAATTCTAACGGCTTACCTTTATTATCTGCATAGCTCTTTTGACGATCTCGTGTCGTTTTCAGTCTTTCTTTGACTTGAATTATCTTATCTGTTGTTTCTTGTACAATATCGGGACCTGATAATTGCTTTTCTCCTATTTCTGCCCAGCATACTAGAGTTCGGCACTTTCGTCCATAAAGTGCTTCAAATGGGCAGCATTAATACTTGTGTGATAACTATTGTTATAGGAGAATTCCATTAATGGCAAATGATCGTCCCAACTACCTCCAAAATCTATTACACATGCCCTCAGCATGTCCTCCAATGTTTGAATTGTCCTCTCACTTTGTCCATCAGTTTGAGGATGATAGCTTGTGCTTATATTTAGTCGTGTCCCCATAGCTTTTTGGAAACTTGTCCAAAAATGAGAAGTAAAACGACTATCTCTATCAGACACATTAGATAATGGGACTCCATGTAATTACACTACCTCATCCACATATAAATTGGCTAGTCTTTCCATGCTAAAGGTTTCCTTAATTGGTAGGAAATGAGCGGATTTGGTTAATCGATCCACAATCACCTAGATTGTGTCGTTACCTTTTCTTGTTTTGGGTAATTTAGTAACAAAATCCATTGTTATCAATTCCCATTTCCATACTGGCATTTCTAACTACTGAAATAAACCTCAAGGTTTTTGATGTTCAACTTTAACTTGTGAACAAGTTGAACACTTAGAAATATAACTAGCTATGTCCTTTTTCATTCCTATCCACCAATTAGTAGGCAGAGTTTAGGGGTTTTAGGGGTTCGGGACTTTGAACAGAGATTCGAGGAAGAAGAGAACGTCGATTTTAAATCGACGTGGTGCACTGGAACTTCTCCCACGACTGCCCTTTTATAGCCAATCTGGGTTTCTCTCGCGCGTCGCGTGGCGTGGCAGCTTCCATCTAGGGGTAGGTCAGCCTGGTCATCACTATAGGCTTGCCACATGTCACAAAACGGTGCCACGCCATCTGGACCTCTCCCCCGCGTTGCGGGAGATGACAGGGTTTCTGGCGCATGGCGCCTGGGAGGTCCAAAAATTATTTATTTTTATTTTTTTATTTTTATTTTTTTAGTATTGTTATATAAAACAACGATCAAAGGAGGGTTTAACCCGTTTCAGAATTATGGGGGTGAATGAAGAGATAATTCTGATTTGGTGGATTATCTATTTAGTTAAATATGTTAAAGATAATTTAAGTGGATTAGATAAATATAGTTTGGTTTATTTATTTAAATAGTTTGAATTAAGGGTGTTCATGGTTCGGTTTGAAACCATGAAACCGTCCAAACCGGTCATCGGTTTGGTTTCGCGGTCGGTTTTCTTTCTTAACTTCTGGTCGGTCGGTTTCAAAATTTTCAAACCGTAATTAACGGTTTGGTTTACAGTTTATACAGGAAACCGATCGTATAATCGGACCGGACCGTTTGATTCACTATATATTAACTTTATTGGTATTTCATATTATCTCAATGTCGTTACTTATATCTATACTTAGCTTAATTAATTATTTATACAATATATGATTAACTATTTATATTAATCATAATATGTGGCTGCTCACAATAAGCCTTAAAATCATAAGTTGTATTATGTGATTTTTGTTTTTATATATGTAGGCGTCGCTCATGTTTTTGTCCTTGTTGCTCATGTTTTAGTATATATTCCTTCACATGTTTTTATATACATTTTTATTTACAACTTCAATTTAATTAAAAATAGTTTAAATGTTGAAAACCTACAGTTTTGAATAGTTTGGACATTACTTATAGTATATATAACATTGTTTAGTAGCCAACGATTGCATCTGGACATTTTTCTGATGTATCTTCGATGGTTTGTCTCAAGCAGCTTTTTATTTATTTAATCCATGTCTTATTATGGACAATTTAGTAAGGCCTAATGATCCTAAATCGTGAAACTGAACCGAAACCAAACCGTTGGTAACGGTTCGGTCTGGTTTTAACTTTTAACGGTTCGGTTTTGGTTTTCAATAATAAAAAACCGTTACTAATCGTTTGGCTCACGGTTTAACCTAAAAACCGTCCAATTCAGACCGTGAACACCCCTAGTTTGAATTATCTATTTATTAGATAGGTTTATTTAGTGGGTTTATTTTAATATAAAAAATGGTGTTTGAGTTGGGTTAAGATTAGAAAAAGTTTAGTATAAATAAATGGTGAGGGTCAGGGGCGTAGCTTAGAAGGGGCGGGGGGGGGGGAAATTTTCGCTCAGTAGTGTTATATATGTAGTTTCCGTGTAGAAATTTTTGGGTATATACATTTTCGACCCCCTGTTCTTTTGGGTATATATGTTTTCGACCCCACCCCCCCCCCCCCCCCCGCGAGAATCTCAAGCTTCACCACTGGTTATGTCACACCGCAACCGATAGCGGAAACAATCCGCATGCAAAATAGTAACCAAGATTAATGTATCATGGCAAGCAATTTAACAAGTCAACCCTATGATTACCATAATGAGTTAAAAACTTAACATGACCTCAAGAATACGGGCCGTGCGTTACTCCTATAGCGTTATACATGTTATGGGGAGGCTCGTACGAAGCTAATGACAAGTGAATCACATAAGAATGTTCCAAGAATACAAATCAAGTATCACGTATTTTAAGTATGCATGTATGGATTGTTTGTGTTTGCATAAAGTATGATTGTGAGTGTGTAATTTGAAGGTTAAACATATTTCACCTGAAAGTGTAAAGCGTAAAAAGGGTGTTCGAGTGTACTCACGGTTTTGCAAAGCTTCTTTTGTTAATCCGTGAAGAGTTTGGAGAGTTGGAGTATGGAACACCGAGGTTACCCTACATGGGGTAAACGAAGGTGTGTGAGTATGTATACACAAAGTAATTATCTAATCTCAAGACACCCGTTTTTGACACTATAAATCCCGTATGGGTGGATGTGATTTCATGGGTCAAGCTACCCATTAGAATCACAACGAGATGTTCAAGCCTTAGATATTATAACCTATTATAATGACAAGTAAGCATAACGATTATCATAAAGGGTTCGGTTATGTATATGTTTATATATATATTATATATATATATATATATATATATTATATAGTATATAGTTGTCCAACATGTATATCATAGATTCCATATAAGTCATGCATGGAGGTAGGAGGATAACCATCTTTAACCTCATTATAAGATTCACCAATACACAAATCATCACAAGGATGATTCGGATGGTCATGAATAAAAAGGAAATATACAAATTCTTACTATAACAAGTAGTCAAGCAAACATTAACCCGGGTGAGCCGACACCGACATGGAAAGAGTTAACTAAGTGTCGGAGGCTAGTGGGGTTAAGTTACTTTGGGTCTAACAAACCACTTGGGATGGCAAGATGAAAACATCAAGTGAGGTGGTGGAATGAAGGTAGGATAGCCAAGGCTTCCAAGTACACACACTCATACCAAAACACAAGTCTTGTCACAAGAATCATGACAAGCTTGGATGGTTTCATCACTTGTGGGTTGATAACCCTATCAAAACAGAAAGTTTGGAGGGTGATTTACACCTCCGGTTTGTATGAATCAATCTTGGCTAAACTTCGTTGATGCAATTTTGTGTCCGTCACAGCTCAAATTGGGTAGATAGAGTGTGTGTTGAATATTGTATAGAATAGATACGAACACGCGACCCAAGTGCGAGCGGAACGGGGTTTATAGCGTCACTTCGTATGAAGAGGTCGCCTCGTACGAAATGTAGCCACTTCGTACGAAGTCATGTGTCCAACTCGCACGAGGTGTCAATGTTGTCTATAAATAGCGTCGTGTGTTCATTGTAATGTAAGTTTTGGAGCTCCCGGAGAGGAGACGCTGGCGAAATTTCTCTAGGATTTCGCCAGCTTGCAAATATGTATACTCTTTCGGTATGAATGAACATATGCTTCCGCTGATTTTATTTCTACTCCTTTCTTAATAACATTCTACCAAATCGGTTATATTTTGCCCAAACTTCCGTCTAGAACCGCTGGATCACGGACCTTCAATTGGTATCAGAGCTACGGTTATCACCTACGCTCATGGATTATGGACTTATGAGGGTTTTAGATGTAAAACATCAAATAACGGACAATCCACGGACAAAAAGTAAATTAAACTTATAGGATTCTTAGAGAATCATTTTCGACCAGAGCTGTGGTGGAATCATCTCGAAATTCGAAGAAATAAAGATTCTGGATTGAAAAAGGTGTTCATGCTCGTTTGTACGAGGTGACCACCTCGCACGAGAAGAACACACCTCGTACGAAGTGATGGCCAACTCGTACGATGTGATGACCAACTCGTACGAAGTGATCTTACACCTCGTAAGAAGTGTGTGATGCCTAAAAAATAAAAAAATAAAATAAATATATAAAAAAGGCATTTTTGATCGTATTGACGAGACGAGTGTCTAGAAAATTTGGTGATTGCAAATTTTTTTCGAGATTTTATCGACAAATTCGGCATGTTCAGGGACACCGTCTAGAGCTTCAGAGTACAAATTTGATGGTACGATCACAGTTGGTTGAAGATAACGGGGTAGTCACTGATACATATGCTGAATGATGATCTTTTGGTATAATGATTACTAATGGGCCTAAACGTAAAATCCGCATTTGATGAACGATTTTCCATATTTGAGGGGAAATTTCAGTGAAATTTTGGTATAGTCAGAATTTGCAAAAATGACGGGGAATAAAAATTTCACGTATATATGAAGATTACGGAATTTTTGAAATTCATGATGTTGCAACTGTATTCGGGTGGTTTTCCGACTGCAGATTATTTGTTGATACAATGGGTCTTGGATTTTTTAGTACGAGATCAAAGTGTAGTCTAAGTTCATTAGTGATGAGATCAAGTTGATGTCTACTTTTCGTAAAAGTGGGGTGGCATAACTGAGTCTTGGAGGAGTTGTTTATCGGATTCTAAGGTCATGGTCGCGATTGACGCCAAAGTCTTCGTATGGTGGTGGGAGCACAAACGACTGCTCATCTTTAACTCTGCAAGGCAAATGAATTGTTTTCAGGAGTAATCCAGGAGATGAGGATGTTTTGTAGTTTCAGTTGCTCTGGCTTGTACGAGGAATCATGACTAAAGAAGATGATTTAATGGATCTTTCAAACAAAGAAGTGTACCAGTTGCTCACGAAATAGACTATACATTTGGATCGTTGTGAAAGATGAAGATTATATGTATGAACTTGAATGAAAAAGAGAAGATTACTGCGTATTGACAGATAATTTGATTCCGATGATGATTTGCTGATTGAACAGATTACCAATTTGCTAATCATTCTTTCAGGGGTATGCTTAAATGTGATTATGGAAATCGGGATTTCAGATTTTCGCGGATATTCTTGAAGTTTACCATTGTGGTATTTCGAAGTTTCTATCAATTGTCGGTTGAGTTTTGAAGATCAAAGGATCGAGCATAAGAGAAATGCGCTAAATTGAACGCGGATGTGGTTAGAGTTGAAACGGAGAAGCTACACTGATTGGTTTCGGGTTGGTGATAATTCGATAAAATTTGTCGATTAAGCAAATCAGAGGAGGTTGGAAACCATGAAAACAAAGATCTGAATTTGAGATTTCAAGGGGAATTCAATGTTGATAATGCAAACCCGGATCATCAATTAAGGGGGAATTTCTTGATGCGTTCTACGACATCGACAGATACCTTGATTGAAGTTGCAGAATATTCAAACACGGCTCTGAGATTTCAAGATCAAGATCAAGCTTCGACAGTGACCTCCAAGGGGGAAATTGTTGAGGCACTTTTTGTGTCTTTCACTGTAGGAATAGGCTAAATAGAGCGTGTGTTGAATATTGTATAGATTAGATATGAACACGCAACCCAAGAGCAAGCGGAATGGGGTTTATAGTGTCACTTCGTACGAAGAGGAGTCACCCCGTACGAAGTGTAGCCACTTTGTACGAAGTCATGTGTCTAACTCGCACGAGGTGTCAATGTTGTCTATAAATAGCGTCGTGTATTCATTGTAATGTAAGTTTTGGAGCTCCCGAATGGGAGACGCTGGCGAAATTTCTCCAGGATTTCGCCAGCTTGTCAAGTTGTATAATCTTTCAGTATGAATTAACATATGCTTCCGATGATACTGTTTCTACTCCTTTCTTCATAATATTCTACCGAATCGGTTATATTTTGCCCAAACTTCCGTCAAGAACCGCCGGATCATGGACCTTCAAACTTACTAACCATAGACTTGATTAGTAGCATAAGAAGCACAAGTTGTCTGAGAAAACACAAGTTTAAGTAAAGTAACAACCATAATCTTCCAAAACAGAAAGTTTGTATCTCAAAATGGTGAACTTCCACCTTGGTTTTCTATGGAAAACCTGTGGAAAAATCCTAGAGGAAATCCAAGCTTTGTAGAAGAATATTTGGTGAAGGAAAGATGAAGAAAAGTAAGTTTGAACTCACTTTTTCACTTAGTAGTAATCTGTCTTGTTCTTGAAATTTCAGAGAATTTGGGAGTGTTTTGATGATCTAGAAGTGTTTGGAAAGAGAGAAATAGGTGTAGGAGGCTCTTATTTATAATGGGGGTGATTAGGGTTTGAGTTAAGTAAGTTAAAAGTGATTGGAGGTGAAAAGGTGGCAAAAATGGACCAACCGCGTGCCGGCAGCGTTCTGCTGCAGATTGGCATCTGTCGCACGTCGCGGGAGATACCCTGGTATCTCTCGCATGGCACTAGAGCATACTTTCTGAAAATGTCCATTTTGGCCCCTGAAACTTTGTAATTAGGTTATTTTAAGCTGTAAACTTGCATTTTAACATGTTTTTAGGTATTTAAGGTGTGATAAAGTATAGTATAAGTGTATGCAAGTATTATTTGAGTATCAAGAATGTATGTATAAGTATAGGCACGTATAATAAGTATTGGTTTGTGTATAAACGGTTAAATTGTGAGTATAACAAGCATGTATAAAGTATATATTTCATTACGATCAAAGTCTCGGATTACAAAGTTGGAAATGAAATACGAATACGATACGAATACATGTTTCCATAAATAGAAATACGATTACACTTTCTAAATAAGGAAAGTACAAAAATGCGAAGCGTTACAGGTTAGGGTCATTGTAATTTGTGTGTTTTGGTTTATAATAAAAAGAGTCGAGTGGTGTTCGTTCAATCTCGTGTTCTTTGTGTTCGTTCAAGGGCCTGATTTTCCAATAGTTAGCAGGTGTGAAATTCTGACTTGTTCAAGATTAGAAAAACCAAGGAACCTTCTGACTAGACATGGGAGAAAACCGGTTTTAAGATCGAAACCGGAAAAAAAAATCGAAACCGGTTTCTTTTAAAACCGAATCGGTTTGAGACCGATTCATAGGTTTGGAATCCGCTTCAGCGAATCCCATTGGAAAACCGGTTTAAAAACCAGTACAGAAAAACCGTTATTTATAAAGGTAATGAAACTGTTTTTTTTTTACCGGAAAAAAAACCGATGTTGGGGTTGCTGATTTTAGTGGTAATATTATCGTTTTTTGACTGTTGGGAGGCCTTTTTAGGCCCTTTTTGGAATTATTTTCACCCCATATTCTCTCCTAACTAGTATAAATACATTGTGGGTGTTTTGCTTTAACTACATTATTCTCTACTCTCTAAAATCCCTAAAAACGCTCACTTATTTCTTTGCTAATCACAAAACTCTCAAATAGCAACCTCTTGGGCTCAATATTTGGTTAATGTTGGTGGTTCTTCAACCAACGTGGTGGTTCAAGTTGTTCCCATGAAGCATTTTAAGAGATTTTCTTAGTTACAGTGGTAGGCCCCTCTTGGGAAGGCAACGTTACCTTCAACCCATTGGTCTGAGTCAGCACGGATACAGTCTCGTAGGGTCAGAATATTGTAAGATAATTAAGTAAGTTATTAATGCAAAATATTGGTAGGCCCCTCTTGTGAAGGCGATGTTACCCTCGGCCATATTGGTCTGAGACAGCAGGGATACAGTCCCGCAAGGCCAGATAATGTTTTAATAGTAGTTTATTTATAAGGGGTTCAAGCCTTTCTTACTTCCCCCGATTTGATGCTATCTGCCTCAAGGGAAATCCTAATAAGCTTGAACCAAGTCCTCGCAGGATCTATACACTGAACGAGACAAGAACTTTACCCAAATACCCTTCTAACCCCCTTCCAGGTAGTTAACGCGCTTTATATAGACCGTAAAGACACGAATGAATGAATCAACAAGACATGAAGAAATGTTCAACTAAAGTTCACTTTCAATATAAAAAACTAGTTATTAAAGTCATTAATACATATCCAAACAAAAAGTTGCCAAATATTGGAAATCAAAAGTAAAACATAAAAGATTCGTCTTCACCAAGTGTTGTAAGAGAGTTAGCCAAGCACGACCTTTGTTTGACAAGAACTCTTACTATCGATCATGGATCCCGAGACTACTACACACTCTAGAAGATGAAAGATGGATGATAGAGGTGGGTGTTGGTGTTGGTGTTGTAGTGGTTTGCCAAGGGATGTCTTTCTCCAAAGCGAAGCACCTCTATTTATAGTGCAGATGTCAGGTCTGTGTACTAACATGCCCCGTGGTGTCAGAGCACGGCCCCATGGTCAGTGTACTTGTTGTACTATCAAGATTCTGCGAATCTTAGAGTTGACCACAGTCCGTGTTGGGTTTGGCACGGCCCCGTGTCAGTTGTATTTTGCTGTTGTCTTTTTCTGCAGAGAATCTTTATTGGGCACGGCCCCATGCCTGGTGGCCACGGCCCCGTGCCAAAGCTCATGTCTTCTGTATTTTTGTTGTTTTGGATGTGAATTGGGGCTCGGCAAGTTGTGTTAATCCCTCTTCTTTGTATTTTATGTTGGTTTCTGCTGTTAATTTGTTCCTTTTATTCGTTTAAGCTCTTTTGATCCTTTAATTTAAAAGTAAACAAAGAAACATGATTTTTCCAATATTAGTACCGAAAATGGTTGATTTTATGCTTTGTTTGATGTAATTTATATGTTTCATTTTGGGCAAATCCAATACACCCACACTTGAACCTTTGCTTGTCCTCAAGAAAAACTCTTTGATGTGGCTTACACACCCAAACGGAATTGGTAGAAGAGAAGTTTTGGGCTTATTCTTAGAGTGTTGTGATTCCAAGTTCTAAATTTATTTTGTTTTTATTTTATTTACAATCTTATTCGTCATGATTTTTTAAACACATTTTAAGAGAAATTATTTATTTTGGGCATAACATGCCTTTATAAAAATCTATTTAGTTATATACATATTTACACACCTCACAAGTGGTCACTCAACTCTCGGCCTAAGATGGTTAAGTGAAAACGCTCGGACCCGATGTTGAGCTTACTCCTATCATAGGCTTGACAATCAATCAAACCTCCTCATTTTTGACGTTTTAATCCTTGTAAATATTAACAGAGCTTTAAAAGGATAGGTTTTGGCTCGGGTAGGTGTTTTTTTGGGTAAAATTGAAAAATGTAAAAAGTGTCGGTTTTTAGAATTCTTTTGTGGCTTAGGAAAAAAACTTTAACCAATGTCGGTTTTTTTTAACCTCTTGCCAAAGTTGGAACTAAGCCATTCTTGTAATTTTATAACCGAACTTTTTACTAAAACAAAGGGTGTAAAAATAAAAGGTTTTGTGGATGTGAGTGGTTGTTTTTGCAAAAGTTTGTAGTTTTGCTGTTTTAGAAAAGAAAGGTTTAAGGATCAACGGGGTTTACTAGGGGGATATTTATGGTAAGGGATGAAAAAGGAAAATAATGGTTTAGAATGAAAAATGGGTCGTAGTCCTAATGTCTCCATCATTTACTTACTTGGATTTGTGTCGGTAAGGATTTGGAACGTATTGCTTTGCCAAGTTCTAGATTTGTAAGAACCAAACAGACTATTCACATAAGAAATAAAAATTGAGTAATTAGTATAGATATGTATTTGTATGCTCAGTAAAGGCTCAAAACTCACTTTTTGTGGGAAAAAGGGTATAATGTAAAAGTGTATATAATCAAATTTTACAAGGTTTGTTATGCCCATTTTTATAATTTTCTTAATCGGTTCTTTTTATCACGACGCTGTTAGTTGTAAATTAGCAAAAACATAGTTTTTAGAACTTATTTTTTCTAAGCTAAATCAAGATAAGTAAAAAAATGAAAAACTTTGAAAAATATTTGGGTCATTAGCTGTTTTCCAAGGCGATTTTTGTGTAAGGCTTGTTTTTAGGACCAAAGATTCAAGGTTTTAACATCCCCATCCTTAAATTACACATTGTCTTCAGTGTGTCCCAAAAATGATTTGTTTTGATTAAATGTGCAAAAAATGGGTTAAAACAACAAAATTTCAAGGTAACTGGGCACTGGACACGGGGGCGTGCCAGGTGGGCACGACCCCGTGGGCAAAGTGCCAGT
Organism: Scalesia atractyloides; assembly: GCA_947069175.1. NCBI lineage: Eukaryota > Viridiplantae > Streptophyta > Magnoliopsida > Asterales > Asteraceae > Scalesia > Scalesia atractyloides. Next base: position 72,437,689 of record CAMTDV010000024.1, read on the forward strand.
AACGAAATCAAAACAGAAACTTATAGTATGAAGGGCACGGGGGCGTGCTGGGTAGGCACGACCCGTGCCTCCTTGTCTGCAGAAAATTGTCACATTAGACATGTGGGCACGGGGGCATGTCTGTTGGGCACGGCCCGTGCTGCAGACCCTGATTTATAGTTTTTGAAGCGGAATGTCCTGATTTACGTGCATGGGGTCCCTTTTTCTAAGTTTTTCACAATATTTCAGCATCACGCTTGTTACGAATACCACCATTTTATTTATACCACCCATTACAACCTAGAATGAAAAATACATAATTTAAAGTCCTAAAATAGATTAGCCTCCTAAAGAAAAGAAACCAAACCCGGAAAGCTCTCCCTAGAATAATCGAAGACACAACAAAAACCCGGAGGTGCTTTCAAGGTGTTAAAGGGCTTTTGAGCTTTACCGGGGGGATGTCCCTCTCAAATGTCGTTGAGCATTTCCTCGATCTCCCTAGGAGAAAGAAGGGAAGCTCATAATCCACAATCTCTTGTGGGAGAGGGGTGATGGTCACCGGAACCTCGTGGAGTTCGTCTAGAGGTGGTTCCGGCGGAATTTCATCCCACCCGGTGGAGATGATAAATTCTTGTGCTAGGTTCCAATCTTCTTGTGGGAAGATTGGTTCCATAGGAGGCATAGCAAGAATATTTAACCTTTGGTGCAAGAGGTTGATATCTTGGAACCTAGTCTCAAGCCCTATGTCAAGTAGTCGACGAAGTTCTGCTGTTCATGCTCGACATTATAAGAAATACAAGGACGTTGTTATTAACCAGAACATTACCACGACCCCGTGCCTCCCCTTCTGTTACGATTTTGAACCCAAAATTCTTTTTTTTAAGTTATTTATTCTTTGGTTTATGAAAGTTTTGAACTTAAATAACTCAAAACATTGTTGCAAAACATTTATTTTGAAAGAGTTTTTGGGTTAAAATCAAATCATTGTGTTGATGAAGCTTGAAGTTTTGAAGCTTCAAGCTTTCATGGAGGTTTGAATGTTTGGAGAAGAAGATAAAAGTGGCAAAGACAAGAAGGTTTGATGAAACCTTTTTAAGAATATACCTTTTGGGGTATATGTGTAAAATCAGACCAAATCTTTGTCTTTGGAATGAATCCAACACTTGCTGCCCATGCTGACTTTATAGAAAGTGACAACACAGTGACCACAGCCCTGTGGTCTGCAATGGATCAGAGACACTTTTATCTGCTAGTGTCCACGGGATCATGATGGCCTGGCACGACCTCGTGGTGACTTAACAGATGGGCACGGGGGCGTGCCAAATTGGCACCGCCCGTGTTGTTTTTGAGATTTATGAAGTTTAGTCTTTTGTTTAAGGTGTTTTATTTTATCGGGTGGCTCTTTGTTGGTAGGAAAAAAACCAAAGTGTCGGATGTACCTAAGATGCTTGTGATTTATGCGAAAACGCAAGAGGTTGTCGGAAAGGATGATTCCTAGATTATACGATGGACGAAACCAACCTTTATTTACCTTTTCTAGGCTCTTGTTAAGGAAGGTATGAGTCAAATCGCTCTTGTCTATGCATGCACTAGATGTACCAGGTGGGGAGTCCGTCATGGCACAATCGAAACAGGGACGACTATCGTTTTTGCCCTCACAAGATGTTGAGATAATCGACGTGGTTTTGATGTTGTTTAACTCTGAATGGGCCCCCATCAACTCTTCTCCATCGTTGGTGTTTTGTGATGAACACCTCGGATTCATCATAAACTCTATTTCCTTTAATATTTGGAGAATCCTCTTTTCTAGTTGGCATATGTCATTTGAGGTTATGTCTTCTTGAAAAGAGGTTTGATGGCATTCAGATGGATGATAATTATCGTTTTTACTTCCGCCCATCTTAAGGTGACTTCCATAGGAAAACGATGGGTCTATTAAGTAATGGGGGTCGATTTTTAGAAAGTATCATTCTAAATTATGATGAACCCCACCACATATGTTGACACCATTCACCCTAAGAGTTGTGAAGTAAAAATAATCAATATCGTCCATGTTTTTCGTCTGCAGTTTTGTTAACGTTGGATCCGTTTGCGTTATGTAAGGAGACACGGCCCCGTGTCACAGCTTCTGTCTGACTCAAAACAATTTTCGCGAGCTGCCGTGAAAGGCACGACCTCGTGTTGAGCCTGCACGACCCGTGCTGCAGTCTGCAGAAAAATGCAAAAACGAAGAAAAAAACCTAAAAATTAGATCCAAAAGAAAAAATTTGACTAGGCCGTTAATTTTAATCTTTCTTAAAATCCTTGTGTCCCCGGCAACGATGCCAAAAACTTGACGTGGTCGAGCGTGGTTATAATTTTGGGTCTATTTTAACCATTTTTTACTCGTGGATCAAGTTTTAAATTTATAAAACACGATACAATGCTACCACTCTACACACGTTAGGGCAAGTGCACCCATCGTGGACGTAGTATAGTGGTAAGATACCAAGGTCGTCCAAGGACACAAGAGCTTCTAGTACCGGCTTATCGTTAATGTCTAATCTAACCAAATTTTGATAAAAGTTTTTGAAAGATAAAGATAAAAATGTAAGTAAAAATAGAAAAAAACAAATAGACAAGAAGGAATCACTTGGTTTCAACTCCTCTTGTATGTATCCTTTGATGATTTCCGCGCTTTGGGCATTTTAGGAGATTATCTTAGTTAGAGTGGTAGGCCCCTCTTGTGAAGGCGACATTACCCTCAACCCATTGGTCTGAGTCAGCAAGGATACAGTCCCGCAGGGTCGGAATATTGGAAGATAATTAAGTAAGTTATTAATGAAAAATATGGTAGGCCCCTCTTGTGAAGGCGGCATTACTCTCGATTTGATGATATCTACCTCAAGGGAAGTCCTAATAAGCTTGAACCAAGTCCTCGCAGGATCTATACACTGAACGAGACAAGAACTCTACCCAAACACCCTTCTAACCCCCTTCCAGGTAGTTAACGCACTTTACATAGACCGTAAAGACACGAATGAATGAATCAACAAGACATGAAGAAATGTTCAACTAAAGTTCACTTTCAATATAAAAAAACTAGTTATTAAAGTCATTAATACATACCTAAATAAAAAGTTGCCAAAGATTGGAAACCAAAAGTAAAACATAAAAGATTCGTCTTGACCAAGTGATGTAAGAGAGTTAGCCAAGCACGGCCTTTGTTTGACAAGAACTCTTGCTATCGATCATGGACCCCGAGACTACTACACACTCTAGAAGATGAAAGATGGATGATAGTGGTGGATGTTGGTGTTGTAGTGGTGGTGGACTGATGGCAAGTGAGAGAGAAGTGGTTTGCCAAGGGATGTCTTCCTCTAAAGCCAAGCACCTCTATTTTAGTCGGAAACAGGGGGCATACACGACACCATGGTGACAAGTTTCTCTCCCTTCATTAACTGCAGATGTCAGGTCTGTGTACTAACACACCCTGTGGTGTCATAGCACGACCCCGTGGTCAGTGTACTTGTTGTACTATCAAGATTCTGCGAATCTTAGAGTTGACCACAGTCCGTGTTGGGTTTGGCACGGCCCCGTGTCAGTTGTCTTTTGCTGTTGTCTTTTTCTGCAGAGAATCTTTATTGGGCACGGCCCCATGCCTGGTGTCCACGGCCCGTGCCAAAGATCCTGTCTTCTGTATTTTTGTTGTTTTGGATGTGAATTGGGGCTCGGCAAGTTTTGTTAATCTTTCTTCTTTGTATTTGTGTTGGTTTCTGCTGTTAATTTGTTCCTTTTATTCGTTTGAGCTTCTTTGATCCTGTAATTTAAAAGTAAACAAAGAAACATGTTTTTTTCAACATTAGTACTGAAAAATGGTTGATTTTATGTCTTGTTTGATGTAATTTATGTGTTGCATTTTGCGCACATCACCTACAATGTTGATATGGCTCGGCAGAAAATGGCAAAGTTTGTTGTCACACTCCAACCCGCAGCGGATTTGATTGGGGCATGATGATTGCCCACAACTCGTGACACTAATATAAGTTTTAATAATTAAAGCATATTCAGTTTAAATTGTCACATAACAAGAAATTTCCAAATAATCCGTACAATGTTCGAAACATAAAACATAAGATACTTTTCCAATTTATTTTTTTAAGGCTATTTCTATGTGCCTTCATGTTCCAATCCTCGAAACCTGGTTGCCTGTATCTTTTAGAAAAATATTTTTGTGTCAATAAAAGTTGGTGTGTAATCATTTTTTGTATATAAAAATGATTTTTATATTATTATCAACAAAAGTTTTTAACATGCTTTACAAAGGTTAATATAAAGATCATAGTTTATCAACAACACAAACCAACAAAAATAAACATGTAAATATATGAATCAAACGAATATATGATGATGAGAATATATAACTATGAAAGACTCAAGTCCCAAAAAGCAAATCTAATGATGGTAGCGATACTAGGCTACAACCCATGAACAAAGATGTTATCCTAAAAATATAATTAACAGAAGAAATACTATGTAACCAAATAACAACATAAACTATAAAATAATTCTAAGATTTATGGCTTTTGTATAATCTAATAATTACATATAATATGTCTATTTCAAAAGCTAAATTAATATTTGTGACTAATCAATCAAAGTGATATATTTGTAACAATAATAGTATATAGAAATATCTATGTCACAAGTTATATATTATGATGTAACTAAGTCTAATTATTCCAGTTTTATCAACAAAAATCTATAATCTAGCCTAGTTAATGAAATTTATATATAACCTGTCCAGAATTATGGTAATAAAATAAAATATCAACAATCTATGTTATTATATATTAAAATTTTCAATTCTAAACAAATCTAAAAAAATTCATTTTAATGTTTCATAAGTCTAACATGTTCTATATTCCATTCAAATCATTTAAATTTGTTAAAAGTCAAATTCTTATATTTATAAATTAAATTAACCATTTTGTTACCTACACTTTACCTTGTGTTATGAACTTACGAAAAATACCAAGTCTTATGGATTTTATGGAAAATTAGAAAATAATATTCTTGGCATTTTTATATTTAGAGTTTTCATAATTTATACAATTTTTCATATTATATCTTGTGATTAAAAATTCATAATAAATCGAATTGTAGTCCAAAAATTCCCCAACCAAATCTACAAACTATCCTAACATGATAATAAGCAATTCCCTAGGTTTAATTTCATCAAAATACTATCCTAACTCAAAAAGCCCCAAATTTCAAGAACAAAGAACCCTAATTGTAACCCAGAATTCAATTCAGATTCGTAAGGAGTTCAAATGTAAAAATTGACTATAGGGTTTTGTAGAGAACAGAAAAATAATGAGAATGAGATTTGGAATCACCTGAATTGATGCAATAATGAAGGAGAAATTGATGCTTGAAGTTACATGCCCTAGAATTTATGTTGCTTCAAATTCGTGGAATTGGGTGTTGTTAGTGGAACTTGAGGGTGAGGATTGATGTGGAAAGCTCCAAGAGATCAAATGATATGGAGATCACAACTCGTAGCAAACGAATTTGAGGGAAACTGATTTGTTTTTCTAAGGTATGGTAATGGTGTTAAAGGTGGTTTATGTTAGCTTTAATTCGATCCATAAAGCACAATTAAGAGATGATTAAGTGCCACATAATTAAGTTCTCTAGTAATCTGAGTCGCATGATTTCCAAACACAGTCAAAACGTCGATGGATTGGGCGAAAAAAATGGTTTTGTTCGCTGGTTTGTTTCAGCAAAGAGGAAAGGTGAGGGTTTACGTTTAAATACATAACGACGCGATCATATCACCAAACGTAAGAGTGGTGTGGTGGTTGTGTGCATCCTTGTTTAGCTGAAGGAACCGAGTTCGAGTCCCACAGTTTCCGTTTTTCATATCTTTCTCCTATTTTCAAAGTTTTCACTTATTTACACAACAACCCCTATACGTCCTTAACCTTACTAACCCGGTCCTGTAGTTAATAAACTAACCTAGTTAGTTTACTTCTCTATGTTTAAAGTTTCCATTGTTACAAAAACAACCCCTTCATTTATGACTTTAGCTAACTAACAAAATTACCTACGTTGATGCTTCTCTTATATAATTCTGACCGAACTAACTAAGCTGATTTATAAAAACTAACGTTTTAGTTCGGTTTTAACTCAACTTGACACGTGACGATTGATATAATAAAATTATATATATGTAAAAAGAATTCTCGTTTTATATCATATTCCGAAGGATCCGGTTATACATTCCGAGTCGGGTTTCAAAGATATGTTTTTAGCGGATGCTACATTTGTGAACCAAGAAAGCTTATCATTAACCATTTCGACAACCAATGTTATACTCGGATGATTCAAAGAACTCTCCAACTGTGATACACCCATGTAAGTCGTGCTACTCTTAGACAAGATTGTTTGAAAATGTGGAAAAAAGTTAGAACTTTAATTAATATCTTATTTTGAAAAATTACAAACCGGTATTAACTTAGCTAGCGACGTTTGGTCGACACTGCACGGTTCACCCAACTCATACATTTGTGTCACTGCCATTGGATTGAACCGACTTCGTGGCAAATGAAAAAATGAACGATTGCGTTTCAATTGCTTGATAACGCCTCAAACAATACGGTTGTGGTATCATATTTAAAACTAAAATATTAACCGACTTGTGACGAGTTTTTTCATAGTCGATTTGTTGCACACATCATAAATTTGATGGTTCAAGATGGTTTAAAAATCGTTGAAGCACAAAAAGATGTTTTTAAAAGAATGTTACGTGATGTTTATAGTAACAATCAAAGATATAGTAAATATATCAAGTTTTGTAACGAGGCGAATGCTTATGATAAGGTCCAAATTGGGATTGTCCTACAAGATGGATTCTACTAGTAAGATGTTTGAAAAGGCTATTTTACGTAAAGAAAGTTCGATAGCCTTTCATGACATTTTGGCGAGTCCTGGAAAGGTTTCGACTTACCACCCGTCGAGTTGGGCTATTATTGAAACCGTAACACAAATGCTTCAAGTTTTCAAAATCACAACAACCGTTTTATCCGAGGTTTACTACCCAACAAGTTCTTTGACACTTCACAAAATATATTTAGTTTGTTTAAAATTTAGCAAGTTGTCTTTTAGATGTAGACCATATTTGGATATGGTAGACCCAATGAAGGAAAAGCTTAGAAGATATTTTAAAGAATTACTCGCGATTTTCACTTGTGTTGCTGCCCTAAACCTTGCTTTAATTTAATAGGAACGTGATCTTTAATTGAAAAAAATTGCTAACGAATTGAATTTAAACACCCCTCAAGACTCAAACTTTGGTCAAAAACTCGTTTTAACAATCAACTTTAAAAAAATGTTTGAGATTTATTTAACAAAATATGATACAACCTCACACATCCCTGAGTCAATAAGAAATGCCGCTTTTGGCGAAGGTTCAAGTTCGGAGGATCTGATTTGGCTTTATATAACCAATTATGACAGGAGTCGGGTCAAAGTCAACGTGATAACACTACTAGTAGCGAACTCGGGAGGTATAGTGGGTCGAAATTTTTACAAACAATGACTCCACAAGAATTTAAGAATTTTGATTTGTTGGCTTTCTGGGAAAGTAAGGAAGATCGATTTCCGATCTTAGCCACCATGGCCCGAGATTTACTAGCGGTCCAAGCTTCCACGGTAGCTTCGGAAAGTGCTTTTTTTTCTAGTAGTGGTAGGAACCTTATCGATAAGAAGAACTCCACTAACTTCTCCGGCAGTAGAGATGTCCATTTGCTTGAAAGATTACTTGGATGCGGAAGAGAGAGTTTAAGACAAATGTTCGCTCGAGGGAGAATTGGAATACGGAGAACAATTGTACGAGGACAAGATAGATGGCGGATTAATGACTCCAATGACCGACGAAGAAGCCGCATATGATGAATACATTCGAAATAGCTCCGGTTCGGGTGAAGAGTAAACGTCGCTTATCAAGATTTAGTATTTTAGTTCCACTAAAAATAAAATACATATTAGTGGATGTTTAATATGTATTTTCGTTTTTATGTTTGATGGATGTTTAAGTTTAAGTTTTTAAGTATTCAATAAAGCGTACTTTTTAATATGTTTGTTTAAAAAAAAGGAAAAAATACAGTTTAAGTGTTAAAAATACAGGAAAAACCCTGTTTTCCAGCATCAAAAAACAGCAGCTCTGGAACGGTTTCTTTTCGCGAATTTTACACCGATTTTTTTAATACCGGTTATTACCAGTTAGGTGTTTGTATTCAAAAACCAGTTAGAGCCCGAATCGGTTATTTTAAAATCTGGTTTTTATATTTAGAAAAACAGACTGATTTAAAAAAAAAACGATTTGCCCATGTCGACTAAAGGGGACAGCCTCCCCTTGGCAGGGTTCCAAGAGGATTGCATGGACATTGGCGGACCCATAATTTTTTTTGATGCTCGGATTATTCAATTTTTGACATCCGCATTTTAGGTTTGGGTCGGGTCAGATCGGTTCACAAACAATGATAACTTTTCGTTGCAACCGGTAAAACTAAGAGTTACAACGAGAATACAATGTAACCATGACCTCGGAATGGTAATGTATCATTTTGTTACCATTTAGAAAGAATATATTAAATACTTAATTAAATTTGATACCCCTTGTTGCTTTTTAAATTGTTTGTCAAATGCGTCATGTATTAATTGATTTTTTCTATGTAAGTTTTCAAAACTCGGGAAGCATTCACGGTTGCGTCGCGCCCCTTTGATCTTTTCTAAACTTGTACATTTCGGTCTAATCGAAAAAAACTGTTGGGTTGGTTGAACCCACACCTTATATGGTAGGTATGTCCATGGTTGTGTCCCATTGGTAGGGTTAAGGGGCAACACCTCAGGCAGGTTAGGTTGGAGGCAGCGTCCTTGGTGAAGGTCTTGCTCATTTTATAGACAACAACCAGAAGCGGTCGCGGTGGAAAGTTTTTACTTTGCTTTAAAGAAGCCTCAATGGATATGCTTCATGTTTGCATGCTGGTGTATATTTTGCATGGAAATTGATCATCATCCGAGATTCTTATCAGTTAGAACTAATCATTATTGGCGTTGATTATCAGTAACAATTGGTCATCAATTGCATATTAACAGTTACAACTTTGTCACAATGACAACTTGGAGCAATGACAAATGACCGGTAGTCACTAAATAACTATCAGTTATTATGATATCTGGTTTTTAAATATCGAATTTAACACTTCTATTTTATAGAAAAGTTCTCGTTCTTTGCTTATAGTTTTATGTCTTATTCGATTGTCGATTTCGTGCACACACAAAATATTTAATATTAAATTTCAATAGTCACGATTTTTAAGCTATTCATAAATTCTGATTGAAATACGAAACCGATAGCTAAAAGTTGGTAAACTCTATAAAATAAAATATTAAATTTTAGAGTAGCTCTTACTTGTATGAAATGCAACCAAGTTTGTATAAAAATTTCATTAATAATTTGAAAACAGTTACAATGTACAAGCATTTTATTGCCTCTTTTAAGACTTTTTTCTACTTTTAATCCAATAATAATAATAGTAATTCAGTGTGAATTTGAACTAAAGGCTATAATAGTCATTTAAACTAGAATTGATGTAAACAACATGAATTTGAAAACCAGGTGGCCTCGTTTATTAATTTAAAGTTTCGCGCCTTTTCAAAACTTTTTCAAATGCAAGGACCCCCTTGTACACTAAAAAGACTTTTGATCAAGCGGTATGAAACGTGACCCGACCCACGAACCAAAAGCTGTGGGTCAAAGTTTTCAAAATGAAGAAATTTTAGATGAGTGTCCAACTAAAAAGTTTAAGGATTTGCATTCTATCAGTTGACAAGTGATGTATGATATACATATGTTTTCTAGGATACTAAAGTTGTTCTACATAGATTTTATGATCTTTCTTAAACTTGTTTCTTTTTTATATTTTCATCATCTTTCAAAACTAAACTAGAAATAGATGCAAGTGATTGTTTGTCTTTGCCGCCATGGTCATTTAAGCAAGTTGGGTTATCAGGCTTTTAAATTTTGAAACAACTTGTATCTTTCCTCACCCGGTATTCCATATTTTGAAACATGTATCGTTGATTCTAGTTTGTTCCTGTAAAAAAAATGAAAAAGGATATTTTTAGTTGCATTATCATGCTAGATTGTTATTTTTTATTATGGGTATGTTTGGCATCAAGCTTTTAGGAGCTTCTAGCTTTAAGCTTTTAACAAGAAGGCCCATACTTAATAAAAAACCATGTTTGGTTGAGGGAGCTTGAAGCTTTTAGGTTAGGAGCTTGAAGTTTTTGTTTAAACGCTCCTACTAGTAGCGTTTAGAAGGAGCTACAAGTTTTTGGGGAAAAATGACTATTTTAACCTCTAAATGACTATTATGTTTTTTTAATTTATGTTTATTTTGGTCATTTTATACATTTTATTAAAAGCTCCAGCTACTCTGCCAAACACCTCAATATATCTAAAAAGCTACAACTTCCAGCTACCAACTATAGCCAACAGCTACCAGCTTCCAGCCATCAGCTACTTTTGTCAAACATACCCTATGTCGTCAACTCTTGATTGTTATTGGGTATGTATGGTTGGTTTGGTTTTGATCCCCAACCAGAAACAAAACCTAATCTTTTTATTATGACACTTTCTAAAAACCGACTGGTTTCGATTAATTCGATTTGGTTATTTGTACTAGTTTAGTTCAGTTAACTAAACCTCTAGTTTTTTGATCAACCAAATCAACTCACAAGAAACGTTTAGGATTTTTTGTATAGAAAAAAAAACCCATTTTTGTTTGGTTCACATAATTTATTTGAATTGGAATCTCAATTCTCATTCTTAACGTGTTTAGTGGCAAATGAATTGAAATTAATTTCTTAAAAATCCTTCATCTAATGATGTAAACCATTCTTCAAAGTGTGAAGTTATTCAACAAAGTAAATGGAATCCCCAACCAGTTGTTGCATCCGTCATCCCATAACCACCACCAACCTCCATGCCTCGCACCGCCACCGCACCCAGACCCAAGTCACAACTGTCACTGGTAACACAGACCTCTGTCCTTTCAACCACTCTGTTAGTCGGACGTATTGGAGATGCATTTGGTTATATGGTTAGTGTTAATTGTATTACTTTATGCAACTCAATGTATTTTTCACATTATGAATATGTAGTCTTTGTTTCACATTTGAGGAGTTATGTTTTGGATTTGTGGAATTTAACTTAGTATATTAAGTACCAGTGAATACATAAGAGTTGGTAAATGGTGATTAAAATGTAGGTCATAAGGTAAATCATATGATAGAAAGTCATTTTTAAGCATATATGGAAACAGTCATGTTTTTACTTATTGTACTTCTATATGATGCTCATGCGTGCTATATGGAGAAAGTCATATTTAAGCATCGTAGCCTTAGGTTGGTAAGCGGTGGCTCGGTACCGGTTACCGAATGGGTACGCCGTCGCCCCTACTACCCAAATCGGTATGCGAAATCCTAGAATAGTTACCGAAGAATGAAGGTGATGACTGTGTGTGTCTGTTTTCCTGGAAAATAACGTAAGGGGGTGGGTACCTTCGGTAACACTGATGCCAGGACCTGCGTCTTTTGTCGGGTTCATGGAAGGGAGGGGATGTGTTAACAAATGATTGGTGGGATGAAGAGTATTAATGTAGGTTTGTAGTGAGTTCAAAACACATTTTACTAAAAAAATAAAAATAAACGTGACAATTAATTTTATGATTGATTTTTAGTGTTAAATTCTCTTGTATAGATTTAGCTCTATAGATATGCATGTGATGTATATTTTCATGTAATACATCCAAAGACACCAATCATGAGAAGCATAATTGCATAAGCTGTTAGGGCTCTCATGTCGATTGATTGGGGAGTTGTGAGTACTCGGCATAGGCGGAGAGCACTCGAAGAGTACTCAGGCATATTAAATTATTAGCAGGATGTCCGCGCGATGTGGTGGGAGTGACACATCGCTCTATGATACTTGTTTTTTGTTGTTTTCTTATCCATATAATATTTATTGTAGCATCATTGTGATATATATACATCAAAAGCGAGGTAATCGGGTAATCAATTTCATTGTGTTGTGCATGGTTCGGTCAGTTCGGTTATTATCCACAATCGAAGCCGAAACCAAAGTCATCGGTTACGGTTAGTCTAATTTATTAACCAATCATTTTCGGTTCATTTCGTTTTGACGGTTTCTGGTTTGGTTTATTTAATTTCCATTAATAGCAAAAAACAAACTTGGGCTAGTACTTTTGTTTAGAAATATATGAAATTGAGGTATAAAAACATGAAATAAAAGTATAAATAAATGAAATGGAGATATAAAATATGAAATGTATGAACTGGAGGTATAAAAGCTAGAAATATATAAAAATATGAATGATTTAGTTTGGTTAAGCTAATTTGGTTAAAAGAGAGTACAAAAAAATTGATAACCGGTTTTTGGTTAATTCGGTTTTCAGTTAATTCAGTTTTGGTTAATTTCAGTTTGGTTTGATTTAGGTTAAAGATTTAGTTATTGCTCAACGATAACCGATTTTGGTTAATAGTCGATAGGTGCACACGCGATGTGGCGGGAAACATAGACATTGCTATTGCTATTGTGTGCATTGTTCGGTTGGTTAGATTATAATCCTCAACTGAAATCGAGGTCATCGATTAGTCTATTCTATTAACCAATCCGTTTTCAGTTCATTGGTTTGGTTTATTCAGTTTGATCTATTTTTTGGTTTGATTCATTTAATTTCGGTTAATAGCCAAAACCAAACTTGAGCTAAAACTTTTGATTAGAATTACATGAAATTTAGGTATAAATACATAAAATGAATGTATAGGTACATGAAATGGAGGTATGAATACATAAAATGGGGGTATAAATATGAAATACATGAACCAAATGTATAAAAGTTAGAAATTTATGAAAATATGAATGATTTAGTTCAGTTAATTTTGGTTAAATGATGGTACAAAAAATCGATAACCTTTTTTGGTTAATTGAGGTTTCGGTTAATCAGTTTTCAGTTAATTCAGTTTTTGGTTGATTTCGGTTCGGTTAACGATTCAGTTATTACTCACCCTTAGACATTGTTAATAACTTAACATATCAATTTTTTAATTACAAAACTATCACAACACTGTACTCAAATTAAAGGGAATAAAATACTCGTTAATATGGTGTAATTTAAAAAAATATATATTAACGTACCAAAAAGTTATGATCGTTTAAAAATCATGAGGGTAGTTAGTTTTTTATAAGGGGATAAAGTGGAATTCATAACTAATTATCTATAATTTTGTTAAATATGAGAAATTAAAGTGTAATCTAGATGAGAGGATTAAATTGATGGTATTTAATTACATTCTGTAGCTATTAAACAATCTAGATAATGACTAAGTACGTTGGGCTTTAGTCACTAGTACACTAAGGCATCATATACTTGTACTTTTTATTCCACACGTAAATACTGACCAAGACAACTATTGAAACGTCGACAAAAATGAGTAGCTAGTCAAGGTACTTTGGGATTTTTTAAAAACATTATACTTGATAAGATATGACAGGAATAAGTAAAATAATTATAAGTTGAGTAAATTGCACAAAACATCCTTTATGTTTCCTCAAACTTGCAGGTTCCAGCCTTAATGTTTAAAAGTTGCTAAAAACAGCCTTTAAGTTTATTTTTGTTGCGGGTTCAATCCTTTACAGCTAACCACGTTATTTTCTTCAGTTAAGTTCCCTCACATGCATAACATGTGAGGGTATATTCGTCATTTTGGTTGATCTTTTTAAATATAATATAATACATATTATATATTTGATATTATTATATATTATGTATAATAAACACACACATTAATAAACAACCACCACAACAAACCGTCTCCGGTCTCCACCCCTCAGAATTAAAACCACCACAGCCCCCACCCATCACCACCCTAACAAAACCACCATAACAACTACGCATCTCCAGCCTTAGCAAAACAATCCCTACCCTTCACCAACCACTGTTCACCATCACAACCATCTTGCCCCACCGTCACCAACCACCACAACACCAAACACCAAACCCTAACCTCCCCTCAACCACTACCGTTCTACCTGTTAATGCACCCAACAACAACACCCACAGTTATCACCACCACACAAGAGAGAGATGCGCATGGTAGTTTAGAAAGGGAAAAAGAAATATGAGAAAACAGAGAAAAAGAGAGAGAACCGAGGGGGCACGATCTGCTTTGACTTCCAGTTCCGGCTTGAAAGACCTAGCCGCCGTCGGCCTTGGCGGCTAGGGTTCCGAACTGTTTTGACCTTCAATTCCGGCCTGAAAGACCTAGCCGCCGCCGGCCGGCTTTTCTTTCCGATTTGTTGTCTTTCCGGCCTTTTCTTTCCGATCTATTTCGGCTGGGGTGGCAGTGGTGGAGGTATGCTGACGGTTGGTGGAGGTGATGGTGGTGGTTATGGTGTTAGAGAGAGAGAGAGAGAGAAGGAAGGGTTGTGTTTTATAACCAGATTCATGTGAGGGATAACCAGATTTCGGCTGGGGTGGCAGTGGTGGAGGTATGCTGACGGTTGGTGGAGGTGATGGTGGTGGTTATGGTGTTAGAGAGAGAGAGAGAGAGAAGGAAGGGGGTTGTGTTTTATAACCAGATTCATGTGAGGGATAACCAGATTCATGTGTTTTATAACCAGATCAACCAAAATGACGAATATACCCTCACATGTTATGCATGTGAGGGAACTTAACTGAAGAAAATAACGTGGTTAGCTGTAAAGGATTGAACCCGCAACAAAAATAAACTTAAAGGCTGTTTTTAGCAACTTTTAAACATTAAGGCTGGAACCTGCAAGTTTGAGGAAACATAAAGGATGTTTTGTGCAATTTACTCTTATAAGTTTGTTGTGGAGAGGAAAAATGTAGCTAACTACCCATAATTATGTTAAAAGTCAAGGATTTAAAAATGATAAGATTAGGACTAAAATATAATTATTGTTGTATTTATTAATTAGGAGAGAAAAAAGTTCTTATTTTTTGGTATATTAAAATACCTCTCACTCATGCATTATAATATAATATAGATAAAGAAATTAGTTTCGAGAAATTATATATGTATTTCAAATATCATAAGTTTACAAATGTTTATAACAAAATACGTGAATATCAGTATAAATAAAACTTTACATGTTCAAATAGTATTTCTAATCCACTACTTGTGGCCTAGTGGTAGAGAAGCTTGGATTCTCCAATGGAGACTAAAATTCAATCCTCACTTGTGTCACTTTGGTGGATTACGCAATGATATATAGAGCCTAGCCTCCTTGTAGAGGTGCCAGACTCTATCTTGAGCTCACCGGGTTTTCATCCAAGCGTGTGTTATGCCAGAGAGTTCTGCTCGTGTGGTGGCACAACGACTGTCAAGTAGCAGCCGACTGTATGGTTTCCCGGGGGAACGCCCAAGCCAAACTCCGAAGCCAGCGTGGGCCCGGTTAAGACAATATAGTCTGGCCGAAGTGGGGTAACGGGGCTCTCTAATTTAGAGAGTGCGGTAGCTTAATACAAGAATGTCGCAGTTCTAAAAAAATAGTAAAATATTTCAAATAATGATATTCCTTCCTTGAAAAATGATATTAATTGATTCTTTAATATGATAGATATAAGAATTGTGTATTTTTTTCAGTCAAACTCGGCCTGAGTTGACCAACTAGATCTGATTATGGCCGAGACTGACCGTGTTCGATCGATTCTGAATAACTAAACGAACTTGAAGAAAACCGCTTCAGTAGCCAAAATCTTGCATAAACCGTTGGATTAACACTTAATTCCTTGCTAAGTATCATCTTATACATTCATACAAGTCACAACCATGTTCCCAAACTTAACACCAACCACATCCAAATTCCATAGGGTTATTATTGTCATTCCCAAAACATGTAGGGTCACAACCAAACACTCATAAACTTGAGGCGGCTTAATCGATTCTAAAAACCCCCTTTCTAATCACACCATCAACGGTCTCAACATCTTCAACTTCTTCATCGAAATCAAACACAAAACTCTTCAAATTCATCAATTCATCCCAAAATTCCAACAATTTCCACATCATATCTTCGATCTCTGTTCTCAAATCTCTTTAATTCGTTAAAAAAAACTTCAAATTCACCGTAAATCGTCTCGATTTGAATCAATTTACGAATCGATTTACGAATTGATTCGCAAAATTGAAAATTAAAACCGTTGTTAAACGATTCGGTTATTGAATTTGAATATTGGAGAACGAAAAGGTGATTTGGTGAAGAGAGATGTGGACGTTGACCGCCAGGTTTATGATGTGATATGGCATTGGCGTTGATAATAATAACTTACGATGTCGTTTTACATAGGTCGTGAGGCTTCTAAGGTATTGTTTACTTTGCACTAAGGTTGTTTCGTTGTATATGATTGATTATTAGTTATGTGTAGTTTATGAGATTGATTTAATTTTGTGTTGTTTTGTTGATCTGTGTTTTGAGTAGCTTTGGAAGAGAATTTGTGCGGAAACTACAACAGAAATCAATCTTCTTTTGGAGAATTGGAAGTATATTTTAGGCGGTTTAATTTGTCAGGTTTTTTGTTTTCATGATCTTGTAGTTTTGAATGTCTGATGATGATTTTTGTTCATAGATAGATGTTGAGAGTAGTGATGAACAGTATTATATCATGATCCTTCAGTAAGGGATGAGCTCGGCATCGTTCTTACGGGTACTTTCAGTACCGATCACAAAAATCATAAAAAAAAGGTATTGCTGTATTGGTACTGAAAGTGCCTGGTATAGTTTTGGTACGGAATTCGAAGGTAAATCAACCCAGAATACTGGTACCAAACCGAAAGTGCCGATCCAGAAAATTGCAAAAAGTGTACCATGGCTTGGTACGGTACCGGTTAGGTTTGGGTACATGGTACCATTTGCTCATTCCTAATTCTTTTACCTAATCAGATTTTTTATCTTCTTGTTCGAGTGAAGGGTTTAAAAGTTGTTTGATTTTGAAAAGTTGTTTGTACTCACTTATTTTCCAGTTTTCTGGTAAATTAGATTTGAAAAGGTGATTAGTGTTTATTCCTTATACAACAAGATTGTTTCAATACTGGTGATGTATTGGTTTAGCTAAGTTATATGATTTTTTGCTAATTGTCTATGTATTTTAATCTTGTGTGCTAGTAAGATGTTTTTTTATCTTAACTTTAGTTTTGGTATATCTTGTTCAGTACATTCATGGACTGGCAGCTCGAGGAGTTCATTATTTTCATCATCCAGGACCAATTCTTCAAGATACCGGGTTCTTTCTGCTTCCTGTACGTATAACTTAAAGCTAAAACTTTTGCTTATGTGTGTTAATGCTTATAGTTCACATGTATAAGGCTGGATTGTGGCCAAATGTTTCGTTGGAAAAAAAGTTAATGGTTATATATGTAATTTTATGGCTTTTAGGAACTTGGACAGGGTAGAGCGTATGTCAGTGAGAGCGTATTCACATTCGTCTTTCTGTCCTTCTTCCTGGTAATTATGCTTTCTATTTAAAGTGTTGCAAATTTTGATTAGTTATGGTAACATATTTTGGTTCCGCTTTACTCGGTACGTGTTTTGGATTTACGATTGTTATGTAAAGATTGTACTGATCCAGTGTTTTGTACTGTACAGTGGACCTTCCATCCTTTCATATTCAAGAGTAAAAAGATCTACACAGTTCTAATATGGTGCAGAGTCCTCGCGTTTTTGGTTGTAAGTGGCAATTTGTACCAGCATATTTATCCATTTTCACGGTGAATGATTATGCTTTTGTGCTTTTGGGTAAAGTGAGCTAAAGGTGTACTAGTCACAAGGACCTTTTTGTCAATAAAATAGTTCTGTCACAGTTATAACTAGGATTTATTATGGCACACAGTCAATACACATATTTATATGTATGTAACTTGTATATGTAGATGTAGATGCTAGTACGCATGTACTTAAATACGTACTGTCTACGTAAAAACAATAAAGTTTCTTTTTCTCTGTGTCATGCAGGCTTGTCAAATTCTTCGTATCATAACATTTTATTCAACTATACTGCCTGGTCCAAACTACCATTGTCGCGAGGTATCTGAATTCTTTTCTATCTACTTATATTAAGTTGTTTGTCAACTCTGTAAACATTAAAATGTTTATACAGTCGAATGAAGCCTCAATTTTACCATGTATCTGAAATATTTTTTTGATGATTTGCAGGGTTCACGGCGTGCAACACTTCCTCGTCCAGATAATCTTTTTGAAGTTCTATTAATCAGTAAGTTCTATTTTCTTTTCGAAAAATAATATATGTGTTGCTACGTTTTTAACGTTATCTGAACTTGCAGTTCCTCGGGGCGTTCTCTATGGCTGTGGGGATTTAATATTCTCATCTCACATGATCTTTTCTCTTGTATTTGTTCGGACATATCAAAAATACGGTACACGGAGGTAATGTTGCAAACTTAATTATGTTATAAATGTTGTATTGGTTGAGTTAATATTTTTCTGAAATGAATGACAATCTGCTTAAGATCTTGTTTGGTGAAGAATCGGGTTTATATTCTATAAAACAAAAACAACATGATAATTGCATCTTGTCGAATATCGACATTTTATTTAACATATTGTTTTTTATTTATAAACAACTTTTAATTTAATTCTTTCTTGCAGATTTATAAAACAGTGTGCTTGGTTAGTTGTTGTGGTTCAGAGTTTATTAATTATTGCATCTCGTAAGCATTACACAGTTGACGTTGTTGTGGCCTGGTACGATAATGCATTCCATATACCCTCAACACAAATGCAATATCTGTCATCATGTAAGTCGACAAACTTATTATTATAATTTTTACCGCAGGTACACAGTTAATTTGGTCGTGTTCTTCGTTGATCACAAGTTACCAGGCTAGTATTATACAAAGTTATAAGTTATATTAAAACTACTATATTTTAACCCGTTAACATGGCATACTAAAACATTCTACCGTTGAATTACAGAGTTGCCTGATCGCAGTCTAGGCACAGTTTTGTTACCTGTGAGCAAGGATGGTCGAATGAAAGAAGAAAACACTAAACTTGGAACGGAAACTCTGGAGAGCGTGTGGATCGAGTATATTTATTTTAAATTAATAAAATTTGGATAAAATGTCGAGGTTAATGTTTTGTGATACACTTACAGAGGATGAGAAGTCAAGCCAATGGGAAGGTGAATGAAGATAGTGAGAATGTACACATTGAAGTAGTGGATGGTTCGTAGCTGTTGCTGCTGGCTGATGATGATCAAACCGAGACCTGTTATGTTGATTCAAATTCAAAGACCGTTGAACCCTGGTTTGTATCTCTACGTAATTTGAGGGTTTTGTTGCTGTGTTCGTTTTAATTTTGATTTTGATTTTAAATCTCCCCTAGTTGTATTATGAACTTTGTTTTTTGTTTTTTTTTATTAGCATATCTTATTTATCAAACTGTTAAATTATATATATTTGCTTATTCAATGCAGTGTCAAGTGTATATGGTTCCACTCTCTTGTTGCAACGCTTCTAAACAAAGTTGAATTCACAAAGTTCTTTTAAGTATATTGAGTGGCGGAACCAGAAACCTATGTTTTCAGTAAAAAAAAACATATTAAAATTTACTAGAAGGTCTAGAAATTGGAACTGATAACGTATTGTGTGATTAATTAATAATTTTATTTTCTAAAAAAACAGGTTTAGTTTTATTAGGCTGAACGGTGTGGCTTAGCGCCACCCCGCCACCTCAGCCATTTTAGCGCCCTGAGGCGCCATCCACCACACCGCCGCCGCCAAACAGGGGGTGCTATAGGCCCTTCTCCAGCGTGCTAACGAGCGTGATCTGAAGATGTCGAGGTGGTCAACATATCCGTTGATCAACGGATACTTTTTAATTATGTCGAGGGGGCGATGTAGGCCCTTCGCCAGCGTGCTAACGAGCGAGAATTGAAGAATCGACTACAATTAATCCTCTCTTTGGTTCCGTACGTTTACATATTCGGACAGTTTACCACTTTTCTCATTGTCATATCAATTGTGGCGAGTGTACAAATAACTTTTCATTTGGCCGACTATTTTCGTTTCCTTTCCGGTTGGAGATTGTGCGCTTAATTAACTTCGGCTAAGGAGATGAACGGATCTAGAGAGTGGAAGAAGGTCATAGGCACTGTTCTAATGGTAGCGGCTTGGGGGCTTGGGAGATATGGAAGGCAAGGAACGAAAAGACTTTTTCAATGATCATCACACTCATTTTAACAGAATGGCGGAGCTTATCAAAGAAAATTTGTATCTTTGGATAACAACTAGATCTAAATATTGTAATATCGAGTGGAGTAGATGGTCCGAATTTAATATTCGAGATGTATTGTGTAATTTTTGAGGTTCCAGTGTCTAGCTGGCCTGATTTCTATTATTTCATATTTAGTTGAAAACCTTTGAGTCATTCCGACAGTGTAACCGGAAGTTTAGCCATGGTACATAAATTCACATCATTTACAATAACCATATAGTGTAACGGTTGTTGGTAACCCGTTTTTAACAGGTAAGAAACGTTTATTAGATGTATTAAGCTTAGGATTAAGAACATATATAACCCGTACTATTTATTGATAAAATTATGATCTAACCTTTTATATTATCCATGTATATTTTAGAGGTAGCAATTTTAGGCTTGTAAACGAACCGAACGAACACGAACATACGCATGTTCGTGTTTGTTCATTTAACTTTAAACGAACACGAACACAAACATATAATCGAACACATTTTTTTGTTCGTGTTTGTTCATTAAGACATCAGGCATGTTCGTGTTCGTTTAAAGCCTAAACGAACAGTTCACAAACATAAATTGACGTAATTGAACAAACATAAACGAACACAAATGAACGTAATTAAACAAATATACACAAACACAATTTAACATTAGTGAAAACAAACAAACAAGTCTAATATATTACAGTTTATCCGAACACACATCTGAATTAGGGTTCACAGATGCTAAAATTAAGTAGGTTTTTTATATAACTATTAAGTAAGTGTTCAGTTACGATTTAAGAAAAAATTTCAAATTTCAATTTTTTTACTAGAAAACTCAATTACTAATTAATTATAGTTATATAAATAGTTTAGAAAACCTCATATTCATTAAATAAATATAAACTATTCATGAACATTAATGAATGAACATAAGGTGTGTTCATGTTCGTTCATTTAATTAAACGAACAAAAATTTATTTGTTTATTAAATAAACGAACTTCACGAAAAGTTCATGAACTCGTTTACAGGCCTAGGCAATTTCTACAACCAGCTAAAACAAAGATACGGAAATAATTAGGTTTTGGTCTTTCAAAGCTAAATTGTTTAATAAACATGTTGTGATTGGCTGACACACTTAACTAAATGTGTCATATTCAG
Source organism: Scalesia atractyloides (assembly GCA_947069175.1). Lineage (NCBI taxonomy): Eukaryota > Viridiplantae > Streptophyta > Magnoliopsida > Asterales > Asteraceae > Scalesia > Scalesia atractyloides. Next base: position 72,459,179 of record CAMTDV010000024.1, read on the forward strand.
GTTGACTTGTTTAAATAAACAAATAGGTTAACCAATTAGCCCGTTTAATCCATTCTGTATACAACCTGCCAACTCTGATTTACACATTTACACCTTATTACCCGAAAACCCATTTGACATTTTTAGATAAACGTGTCAAACAGGTCGTGTTTGGGCATTCGATGTGTAACGGTTAGGTTGATTTTTTACACGAAAAAAGATATGGGTTGTGTTCGGGTTGAACAATTCAACCAGTCAACACGAATAAAGATTGAAACCCATATTCCCTACCACCTCTATTCCCATGTTTTTGAATTGTGATTAGGCCCAGATGATTAACTCATTAATGAAGGCCCAATGTTGATTCCAAAGAATATCTTGGAGTAAACTGTCATTTTGGTCCCTGAGGTTTGGCCACTTTTGCCACTTTAGTCCAAATCTCAAACTTTTTGCATCTAGGGCCCTGTGGTTTCATTTTTATTGCCATTTTGGTCCAAAAATGAAATCAGGTCAGATTTCTCAAAAAAACCTGCTATTTTATCCTTTTCCTCAGGGGCAAAATGGTCATTTTAAAAAAAACCCTGTCTCTCTCTTCTCTCTATCTGCAGATCATCACCAACACACACACACACATCCTCTCTCTCTTCACTCTCTCACACACACACAAACACATACTCGCCGGACATCCACTCCCGCATCCAAACCCTCCACCATTCCCAGCTCGACCTCATCTCCTCACTCCAATCCACCATCCCAGACCTCACCTCTTCCCTCAGCCTCCACCTCAAAGTCATCTCCTCCTTCAACAACCCCCCTCACCCCCCTCCCACCCCTAACCCCACCTCCAAACGCTGTACCCATCCTCCCCCCATCACCCCATCCCTCAAAATCACCAAACTCCTACACCCAGAACCGTTAATAGAACACCCTGTAACAGAAACTGTTAGTGGATTGTCTACGGTTAGGGAAATGGTGGCGGTTTGTTTGCTGGAGAGTGTGCCGTTTACGGAGATAGATTCGGTGGATCTTGTGGGGAAGTTGGAGAGTGAAGGTTTTCAGTCGGTTACGGCGGCGAAGAAGGCGCGTTGAAGGAGGTGTGTGCTGGAGATTCGTTAATGGCGATGGATTATTTAGAGAGAGAAAGAGAGGTGAAAGCTAGGGTTTTAGAGAGAAGAGGAGGGAAAGAACGGGGGTGGTTGTGCTCTGAAGATGTGGTGCTTGTGGGGGTGGTTGTGGTGTGACGTGGGTGTTGATGGTGGCGGTGGTGAGAAGGGGGAGGAGGAGGTGGTGGTGGTGCTCTGATGGCAGAAAGGAGAAAGAAAGGGCGAGTATGTGTGTTTGTGTGTGTAAGAGAGAGTGAAGAGAGAGAGAGGATGTGTGTGTGTGTTGGTGATGATCTGCAGATAGAGAGAGGGAGAAGAGAGAGAGAGAGACAGGGTTTTATTTGAAAATGACAATTTTGCCCTTGAGGAAAAGGACAAAATAGCAGGTTTTTTTTGAGAAATCTGACCTGATTTTATTTTGGACCAAAATGGCAATAAAAACGAAACTACAGGGCCCTAAATGCGAAAAGTTTAAGATTTAGACTAAAGTGTCAAAAGTGGCCGAACATTAGGGAACAAAATAGCAGTTTACTCAATATCTTGTTATAATTCCTCTTGGAAGGATGACAAATGAGTGGTGGATACATGGGACCCTTTAGAATACACCCTTCTATCAGCCTTACATTTTCCATAACCCAATCTCATCTTTTAATAAAACATATTTTACAAAACCAAACCAAATCTAAAAATCTTCTCCTTACAACCATGACAGCAACCACATCTTCAAACCTCCTTCACTTCTCCAGCTCCCACTCCATTTCACGTCTATCCCCCCTCAAAACCCCCTCTTTTCATGCTCTAAAAGACGGCCCGGTTCCGCCTCAGCCACCGTCACTACAGGAGGAGTAGTACGATGCATGGCGGTGGCATCAGAGGCGGAATCCGTAAAGAAAACAAGTTCTTATCAAATTATGACATTAACAAACTGGTTGTTGAAGCAAGAGCAATCCGGAGTCATTGATGCTGAACTTACAATTGTCTTGTCCAGCATTTCAATGGCTTGTAAACAGATTGCATCGTTGGTGCAACGAGCCAGCATCTCGAACCTCACCGGAGTCCAAGGAGCGGTGAATGTCCAGGGAGAGGATCAGAAGAAACTCGATGTTGTCTCCAATGAGGTTTGTTAATGTCAAGACTAGTTTATCAAGTGGCGTAACCAGAATTTTTTTTATGAGTTAACTGTCATTTTCGTCCCTGTAGTTTGTTCAATTATGCTAGTTGAGACGAAATTTCAAATTTATATCATTTTCGTCCCTGACATTCTTGAAACATGCCAGTTCTGTCCAAAAAACATGAGTTAACTGCCATTTTCGTCCCTATGGATTGTCCTATTATTCGATTCAACCTTAGTTTTTTTTGGATGGAACTGACATGTTTCAAGAATGTTAGGGACGAAAATGGTACAAATTTGAAATTTGGCCTAAATGGCGTAACTGGACAACCACGGGGTGGTAGTTAACTCTTTTTTTATTAAAGGGTCATGATACAATTAAAGGGTCCACGTCATGTTTTTCTCTTAGAAAAAATATCTAAGACTTTATATATAAAAATTTAAGGGTCTGCAGACCCTCTTGATCCTCCTCTGGTTACGCCCCCAGAGCGTATAAAGTTTTTGTGTGAATTGAATAGGTGTTTTCGAATTGTTTGAGATCAAGCGGTCGAACCGGAATCATTGCGTCGGAGGAGGAGGATGTGCCGGTGGCGGTTGAAGAGAGCTACTCCGGTAACTACATTGTGGTGTTTGATCCTCTTGATGGATCATCCAACATTGATGCTGCTGTTTCAACTGGTTCTATTTTTGGAATTTATAGCCCCAATGATGAGTGTCTTGCTGATATTGGTGATGACTCTGCAGTAATTCATTTTCTTCAAATTTCATTTCACATGTTTTGTTGACCAAATGTATATCAATTATAAAATAACGAAAATATACATTTTGACGGATGATATTTTATTATTAATAACCTGTACTTTTGGAATTAAAAAAATAACGGTTTGATTTTTTTATTTTTTATTATTTTAACATCCAATCATTTTCATCCCTCAAATAACTAATGGATTAAACCCTTGAATAAAATATCATGTGCCATAGTGAAATCCCATACCACATTATTTAGTGAAAAAAATCATTTTTAAAAAAAAAAGTGGCGCCTCTACCAAGCGTTATGGATCTGTTGCACCATGCGTGGATATGAAGTGTAGGCGTCAGGGTGAATTTGTTGCGCTAGAATGCCACGCCAAAGGATCCAATCTGCTAGTCTAGATTGAAATCTGTTGTGTAAACAGACACTTGTTGCACTCGGATTCATCTGTAATTTCAAAAAGTCAAGACTATTTTGGTAATTTTCTCAGTCAACTGTCAACATGTATATTTATGTGTTTTTTCCCATTAAAAATTAACACTTTATCAAGATTTTGAGAAATACTAGATTGATCAATGGAGTTTCAACATAGTATTCATCGAACTTAAAATTGAGTCCAATTGTTTGCTTCATTATATGTGGATTTTGAATTTAATTGACATATTGCAATTAAATTTTGAGTTAAAATGCAGCTTGACAGTGTGGAACAAAAGTGCATTGTCAATGTATGTCAGCCCGGAAACAACCTCCTAGCAGCCGGTTACTGTATGTACTCAAGCTCCGTAATCTTCGTTCTCTCTATAGGAACCGGAGTTTATGCATTCACTTTAGACCCAATGTACGGCGAGTTTGTACTCACTCAAGAAAAGATTCAAATTCCGAAATCAGGAAAGATTTACTCGTTTAACGAAGGAAACTATCAACTATGGGACGATAAGCTCAAGAAGTACATGGATGATCTTAAGGACCCCGGTCCTTCGGGCAAGCCATATTCGGCTAGGTATATTGGTAGTTTGGTTGGTGATTTTCATAGGACACTTTTGTATGGAGGGATTTATGGTTACCCTCGTGACAAAAAGAGTAAGAACGGGAAGCTTAGGCTGTTGTACGAGTGTGCACCGATGAGTTACCTTGTTGAACAAGCAGGTGGAAAGGGGTCGGATGGACATCAACGAGTGCTTGACATCCAGCCAACCGAGGTTCGTGAAGACTACAAACTATTTAAATTGTTTTTTAGAAACCGTGGTTCGACTGCTAAAAATTAGAGGTGTTCATAGTCCAGTTTCAACGGTTTTTAGGTCAAATAGTGAGCCAAACTGCTAATAACAATTTTTTATTATCGAAGATCGAAACTGAACCGTCGAAAATTATAAGCTGAAGCTTGGGGCCCATATAAAATAGGCACCCTAGGTTTAACTTCATTTGGATTCCAGGTTTTGACAAAAAAAAAACTCCTATTTTTTTAATATGCTTTAGGCCTCTGAAAAGGTTGAGTCGACTCTGTTTGATTACAGACTGGATCGATCTTATATAAACTGAAACTGATTTGGAGTGTTGGTTTTTGTTTTTGCAGATTCATCAACGAGTTCCTTTATACATTGGGAGTGTAGAAGAAGTGGAAAAACTGGAGAAGTATTTGGCTTAAATGTAAAATATGAAAGTATAAGTGTGGTTAAATTAAGAGGTGGGGATCTTTGTCATGTTCTAGTTCGTGCAATAATGGTTATGACAACATAAGTATAATCAGTCAAACACACTTATCGGCAACATAAGGGAGTGGGTTAGCGGCAAGGGGATACCACCCCTTCTTCGGTGAACGGTGAGGGGAAAAAACGGTGACTACTCACCGATTCAATCAGGTAATTGATAAAAAAAATGTTTTCTTCATTTAAACCCACACATTTCACTAATCTTGTTATAAACTATCAATCATAACTAAGAAGAAGATAACAACATGAACACAAAGAAATAGCAACAAAAACAGTGAGAAAATCTTATTCATCCAATCCAAAATATTACCCCCCAAATACCCAACAGATCTTACAAAAACTGTAAGATAGAAACAATACAAGATACAAAACAATGTCTAGATGATCGATCATCAATACCAGAATCTCTCACAAACAACTAAGAGATTATACACAATGATCTTCAGCAACAGCTGAACAATAATACATCAACAAACCCTAACAAACTAATAATAGAACCAGAGAGAATGCGTATGAAATGTGAGGGGGTGAATGAATGAATGAATTCTCCAGAGATGAGCCCTTTTATACCACCACCTTCAAATGTTACACATGAGTCCACAAGAAAGACTCAAGATGATCGCAGTCCCTGATAAGTTTCATAACAATCCCTATACTTTCACCTGTTAACATAACAGACTAACAACAACAATAACAGGCTAACCATTATGGGCCTAACAATACACAAACCATTTTAGCCCAAATATCATAATACCAGCCCACTTAAATTAACAAACATTTAAACCATATGAATTAATTATATATTTTAACAAATCTCACACACCACTCTCACTAAAATATCTATACACACACCATCGATAAACAAAACAAAAGTGAACCCAAAAAAAAGGTTCCGCTAGCCGATGATCGGATTCAAACTCAAGAAAAAAGGTTCCGCACACGAGACGAGGCGATTATAGAGGTCCGAGTGCACCGGTTCAAACCCCATACGGATATTCACCAAACTCTTAACCTCAATTTTTTTACCCCCAAGCTTCACAACCAACTTTTTATAACACCCAACCTAATTTTCCGCCACAAATATTTTCACACACCCACACGGTCCAACGATGGTCGTACCCGGCATGTACGAATACTCCATGGAAGCGCAAAACTCATTCGATCCATTTGCATTTAGGACCCCGTCAATTCAATCACCAAGAGTGAATGTCGAGCGCTCACTTCTGATCTACGATGACAATGAAGACCAAGATGTAGAGGTTGTCCTCGAAACACAACATTTGGATGGAGAAATTGGCGAGGAAGAAGAAGAATATGAGGTTGAAGCCAAAGACAGTGGTGTAGCAAGTGAGCCGAAAGAAAAGGGAGGCAAGGCGGAGCTTCAAAGTTGGACGAAAAAACAAGAAAGAGGGCTTACCCAAAGCATGGATTCATTGTTCTTTAAACAAGAAAAAAAAGCAACCAACAAAAAGTGGACAATTTTTGGAAAAAAAGTTCTCAAGCATTACAACGCTACGGTCGGCGGAAGTACGTTCAAAATGGCTCCCTATGTTGAGTAAGATAAACTACTTCAACGGCCTTTGGCAACAAGCGGTATAATTTTTTTTTGGAACATTTATAAAATATTTTCTATAACATTGTTTTTGTTTTTTTATATTTACTTTATATTTATTATATATGTAGGATCGTATTCGTGGTAGTGGGTGTGGCGACGCCGATGTCATGAATAGGGCATTAAAAGATTACCAGTCAAAATATCCGAATGGTTTTCATCATGTTGAGGCGTGAGAGGTTGTTAATAAACATGACAAATGGGCCCAGGTACCATTGTTGGGTGAAGATAGTGGTAGTTCGGGCCAAAAAAGAAAGTTGTCGGATTCGGGTAACTATAATGTGGGTACACCAGGAACTGAGTTCACTAGCGATATACCCGACATAAACCTAGACCCCTTATCAACAAGACCACGAAAGAAAGATAAGAGAGTCGCAACAACTCGCTATAGCGAAACAGATTTGACCGAGAAGATCTCACAATGCACCCTTATGAAAGAAGCAAAACAAGCACGGGCGATAGAGTCACGACCATGCTTAACCCGAGATGTTGCCGTTTATTCTAACGCGGAAATGGGATATCACAAAAAAAATATAATTGGACATGCCATTTCTAAATTTTAGGTTTGTTATGGTTTAATTTCTATCTTTAATTTAATGTAATGTAATGTGTTTTTTAAGTAATTGTAATTTTATTTTGTTTAATATATGTTATATTTATTTTTAATGCATAATTTCTAGAAATAAAGAATATAAAAAAAGAAATAAACTCCCCACGTGTTTAAGCACCCCTAGTGTTTGAGTGTAAAATGAGGAGTTAACATGACATGAAATTATTGGCTGAACAAAAAAGTTTACCACTCCTCATTTGAGAAGCGCTTCTTCCACCCTAAGACCCTTCGTAGTCTGAGGTGATATAACGCCAAGGCCAGACACAACGTCGTATGGCGCCTACAAATACCCTCCAACTCGGTTCCCTGCGAAAAATATAACAACACTTTTATGATGTTTTAAATATACATGACTATTGGAACGGTAAAAAAATAATTTCCTAAATATATATATATATATATATATATATATATATATATATATATATATATATATGAATGATTCGGTTCAAATGAGAATCACCACGAGTTGCGAGAACCGCGATAACTTTTTGATCCGGGGCGAGTTGGGCCAAATTTTTTTTTGCACAAACGTAGATGAAAATATTATAAACACATCTTTAAAAAATTTAAAAAAATGTCGAGTCGGTAGTTTTGACTAATGCAAGTTTTTTTTACTCTTGGCGTAAATTTTATATTTAATTTTACGCCAGGCGTAAAAAAAACTCGCAGCGGTCAAAACTACCGCCTCAACAATTTTTTTTTACTTTTTTTACAGATGTTTTTATAATAATTTCATCTACATTTGTGTGAAAAAGTTTTGGTCCAACTCGCCCCGGATCAAAAAGTTCTCGCGGTTCTCGCAACTCGTGGTGGTTCTCATTTTAACTCATCCCTATATATATACACACACGTACTCTTTATCAATTTAAACAAACAAACCTTACACAAAATCCATCCAACATCTAACAATCTCACAAAAAATACTCTTTGCGATGTCTTTGCCTCCATCGGAAGATTCGTTCATCGATCTCTACCAAAGATTTTTTTTCCTACGACGAAACCGCAGAGGAGGAAGAAGCGGTTACGAGCGCTTGTGCACTCGCGATTCATGCCATGCAACAGGTTAGTCGTTCTCCTCCGCGCTCGATCTTGAGGAGGTTATAGGTTGTGCGTGACCGTGAAGCCGCAAATGAACGTTTAATGAAAGACTATTTCGATCCTACACCAATTCACGGGCCCAATGTTTTTAGGCGTCGATTTCGGATGAGCAAAATGTTATTTTTGTGCGTTAACGATGATTTGAAAGGTAAGTATGGCTATTTTTGTAACATTTGTCGAAAAACGGGTTTTCGAACCCGCTTCGTTTAATAACCGAACAATCAGTTTTAAATTTTTGTTGTTCATTTATGGCTTATTTTAATTTTAAACGATTCATAATTAATCAACAAATTAGAAGATATAAATTATAATTGTAAAAAATATAAAAATAAATTAATTAAAAAGGAAAACCGGCTGCCGGGAGTCGAGCCCGGGTCAGCCGGAAATCCCCCAAAGACTTAACCTTCACACCATCAACCGCTTCGCCAATTTGATTTTCTAATATCCTATTGAATCAGTTAATTCAAATAATAAGGCACGGAAGTCAAATCAGTCAAAACGCGCCCAAATAGCAGTCGTCAGAAATCCCGACGACTTCGCCGATAATTTACGTTTCCGTTCAAGATAACCGAAGAATTAACTCTAACGACGGTTATAACCGACGTCTGAACCCGCGACATCAGTCGTAACCGCCGGAGAACGGCTGACTTCGAATTGAGACCGAATTCAGACCCCATACATCTCGATACTACCCTATAAATTCACCCACAATTCACCGGAAACCTTTTCGCTCACAAATCGCACCTTTTCTCGACAAAAATTCAATCGCCGGAAAAAAACTGTAAGTCGCCGGAAAACCGAGACTCACATCCACACGGTAATTCTTTCAACCCTTTCTGTTTCAATCATTCGAATAATCTGTCACTAACACAACTCCACCATCAGAAGCAATCCCAGTCAACGTTCGTCGAAATCCCCACTTTCGCCGGAAATTTTCTGAAACTTCCGAAATCACACTGAGAGCTGGTATGATCTTTCCAACCCCTATTAAACTTTAATAAAGTATCTCAACTTCGTAATAATCGAACAGAATTTGTTAATTGATGTCGACAGCCGGAGTTCACTTTCAGAACCGACGGACTCTGCCGGAATTCTGTGAACAACACTGATCGGTATATCTTTTTCCCCCAAACCCTTTCCATTCGTTACCTTTAAGTTACTTATAAAGTTTAAAAACCAGATAAGGCATAAACCAGACCAAACAGTCGGACCTTATTTTTCTGGGTAAAATCTAACGAAGAAGACGAAGTCGGATTGTATCATAAGATTAATTAAAATCAGTTTTATAAACGGGTTAGACACACAGTCCAGCGGTGGACTGTGTGCACACATAACACCTGCGACGCAAGTTCGAATCCTGTCCCAGCTTTACTCGCTCGAAATAAAATTTTGCCTTTTTAACTGAACCGGGTTGACTCACAGTCCATGTTAAGAATAATAAAAACCGAGTTAATAACCAGGTGAGACACACAGTCCAGCGGTGGACTGTGTGTACGCTAACCCACAGGTCCCGGGTTCGAGACCTGTGGTCAGCACCGGTCCGATACGTTTAAAATCTTTTTAAAAATAAATAATTTTCGGATTAAATTAAATAGTATATAAGTATAATTAAAAACAGAATTATTTCGGGTTAGTCACGTAGCTCAGTTGGTAGAGCTGCGTGCACGCGTACGGGAGGTCACCGGTTCGAACCTCGCTCAGTGCAACAATATAACCGACCGAACCGGTCAACGGTCAAAGTCAACATTTTTTTTATTTATTTTTATTTATTTATTTAATTTAAAAATCAATTAAAAATACTTAAAAATAACGTTTTCAAAGTTAGAAAGTAGCCTTAAACTCACAAAATTATACCCAAAAATCTTATTAAAATAGTTAATAAAATCCACATACTTACCGTACCTTTTCGTTATTTATTTGGTTAGTTATCTCTCGCCGATCAATCTCCTACACTCGTGCGCATTCAACATCTTCAAACAAACGCACCCAATGTGAGTGAATCTCTACCAATTCCCCGTTTTAATCACATTTTTGGGTGTATCATGTGTAGTTATTTATTTATTATAATTAAACATTTGTGCATCCATCATGTTCATGATCAAATGTGTATTCAATGTGTATCCATTGTTTGTGTGGTTGAAGTTTAGATTAATTTTATCATTTCAGTACATACATTTCATAGGCCGCCGCTCCCCGTTACCTATGAGCGTGAGCTGTTCCCCATTACCTATGAGCGTGAACCAGGCGTTGCCAACATAAGATCGGCTCCGTTTGATTGAGCCTTGATCTCACATACATTAGCATAGGCCATCCGTTCCCCATTACCTATGAGCGTGAACGGGACGTTGCCAACATATACATTGTCATTCTTATTTCATGTTTAAGCAAGGTGGTTTGTGATCGTTATCTTTACATACATTTGTTCATATATGATTATTGCACAATTTTTCCTAAATAAATTACAATAATGAATTGATAACAAATGTTTTTAACAAGGTTCACTCGCCAACTTTGTTGACCCAAAATTTCCCATTTTTACACATGATACAGGTGATCAAGTTGAAGCAAGAAACATATAGGGCGGCTTAGAAGAATAAACCAGTTTAGATTATGGATTTATTTTAGTTAATTTTTCCTTTCCTTGTATTGTATGAATTTGACTTGGAACATTGAAATGTAATTTGGATTTAATAAATATGAAACATATTAGTAAACATCATGAGCTTTGGTGATAACCCAATTATGCCCCGACTCTTATTCCGCTGCGGGTCGGGGTGTGACAGATTGGTATCAGAGCCATGACTATAGGGATATAGGATAGGTTATTAGACCCTTAGAGCCTATACTATAGTTGCTTAGAAATTTTAAATTTTTGGGTGTTACATGCAAAATTCATGATGCTTATATGCTTTATGTTTATTGTTACATTTAATGTTATGCAAGCATGTAATAAGTACATATTGTTATACAATGCCTATCATAAATCATATTCTCATAACATATCATACCCATGAAAGCACACACCACATCATTTTCATGATTGCTTTACAATGATTTTTGTATTTCAAATCTCATCAAAGTGAGTTCTCATGACGGGCATGTAGTAACTGGAAGGGTACCAGTACCGGTCTAGGCTTGGCATTCGTATAAATCCAAAATAAAGGACCAGTTTGCCTACCTGGGGACTAACGATGAGAGTACGAAGTACCTATTAGGCTAAAGCATGCTATACCAAACGTCGTGTGAGCTAACCCCACTTTGAGTTGTCATTGTGTCTACACCTGGACACATTCCGACCATACATCTTGTAAACATATTTTGTGGTTTTCATTCGGGTCATGCGAGTGTTAAATCGCCACTACTAATGTGAATCCTACCAAGCCAATAGTCATGGGGGCCCACATGACTATACAGGTGAAGGTATGGGGACATTTGAGGCCCAACATGAGCTAACCCAAGACATCCCATGGATGTGGTTGCATTATTGATATTTATGTTAATTTCATTTTTTTAGACACATGACCCCTAAACACTCCATAAACTCACCATCTTCCTATGTATATTCCTGTAGATGTTGGGTAGGCAGCTACGTGGAGGACGAAAGTCAGGAAGGTCAAACGAACGCCTGGCCACTCAAATTGCAAAACAAATGGTCGCAGTACTTCCTGATATTGTAGTTCAAGTTCAGCAAGCTCTCACTGCAAATCCTGTCAACCCACCAAATCAAGAGGATCAAATCATCGACAACCCTTCCTCCAAGAAGTGCTCCTACAAGCACTTCAAGTCTTGCGATCCCCCAAAGTTCGAAGGGACCGAAGGTGTCACCGCTCTCCTCCACTGGTTCGAGGAAATGGAAAACACTTTCCTAACCCGAGGATCGCAAGGTACGTTACGCAACAGGGAGATTATTTGGGGTAGCCCTGACCTGGTGGAACACCGAGAAGGGTAAGAGAGGAGTAGAAGACGCGATGGCCTTAACTTGGGAAGAGTTAAGGGAAATAATGACAAAACGCTTCTGCCCAAGAAGCGAACTCAAGAAGTTGGAAGACGAATTCCACTCGCTGAAGCAAAAGGAAGGGGATCACACTTCCTACAACAAAAGATTTCTTGAGCTGAACCAGATGGTTCCTAACTTGTTCACCCCCGTGTACCGTTTGGTGGAACACTATATTCGAGGCCTTCCCTCGAAGATTCAAGACTCAGTCCTCAGCACTTCGCCTGCAACCCTCGAAGCCGCCATGGAATTAGCCACTGAACTTACCGAGAACCGCATCAGAAACGGTAAGTTCAAAGAGGAGAAAAAGAAAGCCCCCGTTGAGGGCCAAACTTCCAACCACCCCACCTCATCCTTAAAATTTTCAAACAAGAGGAAGCGAAATACCAGAAATTTTGCCGTCACTCAAACCAATTTCCCTATCCCTGCTGCACCCATCACACAAGTTACTCCTTCAACCGCACCATACAAAAGGCAATACTCTGGCCCTTACCCAAAGTGCACCCGTTGTCAATACCATCACTCCCCCGAATACCCCTGTCAATATTGCACCGGCTGTAGCCGTGCAGGTCACACCATCCAAGCCTGCCGCTCACTGCAACGAATGAACCGCAACCAACCCACAACTCAAACCCACCATCAAATAATGGGTCAAACCCAACAACCCCTACTACCACCACCTACACAACATACAACCCAAACCTACTATCAACCCAACTACCCCATGATGCAACCCATGCGGGCTTGCTACAATTGTGGAGACCCAAACCACTTCAGAAACATGTGTCCACGCTTGGTGAACATCATACATGCTCAAGCTCAAGCGAATCCGGTGAACCAAGCTAACCAAGCTCCTCCACCTGCTAGAGGAAGAGCATTTAACATCAACGCCAACCAAGCTAGGGCCGACAACAACGTGGTTAACGGTACGTTTCTTGTCAATGGTAGTTTTGCATCCGTGTTATTTGATACTGGCGCGGATAAGAGTTTTGTGTCCTTAGAATTTGAACCCATCCTCAATCAAACTCGTGACAAACTTATGGAATCCATAACGGTAGAAGTTGCTGACGGAAAACCGGTCTCATTAAACTCCATTATCCGAAACTGCACCTTTACTCTAAACGATCACGATTTTCCTGTTGACCTCATTCCTATGAAGTTGGGAAGTTTTGACATTATAATCGGCATGGACTGGCTCAGCCAACATCAGGCTGAAGTAGTATGCCGTGAGAAGTTCATTCGCATTCCTCTTGCAGACGGTCAAACTCTACGAATCTTTGGAGAAACCCCTTCGAAAGGACTCAAGCTGATGTCCTGTCTTCAAGCCCGAAAATATCTCCGCAAGAATTATGTAGCATTTCTAACCCACGTTGTCAAGAAGGGAGACAAAGAGAAGAAACTCGAAGATATACCCGTAGTGAAAGAATTCCCGCAAGTTTTTCCCGACGACATCGCCGGACTTCCTCCCAAGAGAGAAGTCGAATTCCGCATCGACCTTATACCTGGCGCTACACCCGTCGCGAAATCTCCTTATAGGTTAGCCCCATCCGAGATGCAAGAGCTGGCCAGTCAATTGCAAGAACTGACCGACAAAGGATTCATACGTCCTAGCTCATCGCCTTGGGGTGCACCTGTTCTGTTTGTAAAGAAGAAGGATGGGACCTTTCGCATGTGTATCGATTACAGGGAACTCAACAAATTAACGGTCAAAAATCGCTATCCTTTACCTCGCATCGATGATCTTCTAGACCAACTCCAGGGTGCCACTTGTTTTTCAAAGATCGACCTTCGATCCGGCTATCACCAACTCAGAGTACATGAAGAAGACGTCCCAAAGACCGCCTTCCGAACTCGATATAGTCACTATGAATTCATGGTTATGCCATTTGGTCTAACCAACGCTCCAGCCGTCTTCATGGACTTAATGAACAGAGTTTGCAAACCCTATCTTGATCGCTTTGTTATAGTCTTCATCGACGATATTCTCATTTACTCAAAGTCTAAGACTGATCATGAACGACACCTTCGACTCATCCTCACACTCTTGAAGACCGAAAAGCTTTACGCTAAATTCTCCAAATGCGAATTTTGGTTAAAAGAAGTACAGTTCCTTGGTCATGTCGTCAATGACAAGGGAATTCATGTCGACCCCGCAAAGATCAAAGCAGTACAAGAATGGCAAGCGCCACGTACCCCAACCGAAGTACGATCTTTCCTTGGGTTGGCTGGTTACTATCGTCGTTTCATATCGAATTTCTCTCTTATCGCTGTACCACTCACGGCTTTGACACATAAAGGAAAACCCTTCGCATGGGGACCTAAACAAGAAGAAGCCTTCCAAACCCTTAAGCAAAAGCTTTGTGACGCTCCTATCCTCACACTCCCCGAAGGTTGCGATGACTTTGTAGTGTATTGCGACGCATCGGGACAGGGATTAGGCTGTGTTTTAATGCAAAGGGGAAAAGTGATAGCCTATGCTTCTAGGCAGCTCAAAACTCATGAGAAGAACTACACTACTCACGACCTAGAACTTGGAGCCGTTGTGTTCGCTCTTAAGATATGGAGACATTACCTCTATGGTACCAAGTGTGAGATTTACACTGACCACAAGAGCCTCCAACATATCTTTAACCAAAAGGAGTTGAATATGAGGCAACGAAGATGGGTCGAACTTCTTAATGACTACGACTGTGAAATTCGGTATCATCCTGGCAAAGCAAATGTGGTGGCCGATGCACTCAGTCGAAAGGGTATGCGAACTCCATTCGCCTTCTATGTTCGCAAATCATGACCAACATCAAAGACCGAATCCGAGAAGCTTAACATGTTTCCATAACAGAATACGACATACGCAATGAGTTATCTTGTGGAGCAGAACTTAAACTCGAAACAAAATCTAACGGCATTCTGTATTATCTAGATCGCATATGGATTCCTGATCACAACAACCTTCGCGATACTCTTATGAAAGAGGCTCACAAGACACGATACTCAGTACATCCAGGAGCCGACAAGATGTATCAGGACCTTCGATACACCTACTGGTGGCCTGGCATGGAGAAGGATATTGCTGTTTTTGTTTCCAAGTGCCTTACCTGTTCAAAAGTGAAAGCTGAACACCAAAGACCCTCAGGACTTCTGGTCCAACCTGAAATACCCGTATGGAAGTGGGAAAATATAACCATGGACTTCATTACCGGGTTACCTCGCACTCCTGGTGGGTACGACACAATATGGGTAATCATTGATCGCCCTACAAAATCAGCTCACTTCATTCCGATTCGCGAAGACTTCAAAAATGAGAAACTAGCTCGCATCTACATCAGCGAAATCGTAAGCCGTCATGGTGTACCGTTAAGCATTATATCAGATCGTGATGGTCGTTTCACTTCACGAACATGGCAAGCTGTACAAGCCGCTTTGGGTACACGATTAGATCTCAGCACCGCTTATCATCCCCAAACTGATGGTCAATCTGAACGCACCATTCAAACTCTTGAAGACATGCTTCGGGCATGTGTCATAGACTTCAAAGGGAATTGGGACGCTCACTTACCATTAGTTGAATTTTCGTACAACAACAGCTTTCATTCAAGTATCGGCATGGCACCTTTCGAAGCGTTATATGGTCGTAAGTGCCGATCACCAATATGTTGGCACGAAATTGGAGAAGCTCAACTCACCGGTCCAGAATTAATACAAGAAACAACTGACAAGATTCATCAAATCCGAAACAACCTTTTAGCGGCACAAAGTCGTCAAAAGAGCTATGCTGACAAGCGACGAAAGCCATTGGAGTTTAACGTTGACGATCAAGTACTTTTAAAAGTATCGCCGTGGAAGGGAGTAGTTCGTTTCGGCCAAAAAGGCAAGCTAGCACCACGTTACTTAGGTCCTTTCAAGATACTCGAAAGGGTAGGACCTGTAGCCTACAAGCTTGACCTACCGGAGGAACTCAACAGAATTCATCCCACATTCCACGTATCGAACTTGAAGAAGTGCCTCGCCGATGAAAATCTCCATATTCCTCTAGAAGACATTCAAGTCGATGAATCTATGCATTTTATTTAAAGACCAGTAGAAATTATGGACTTCGGGGAAAACCGTTTAAGAAGAAGCCGCATCCCAATTGTCAGGGTACGCTGGGAGTCGAAACGAGGACCTGAGTTTACTTGGGAACGTGAAGACTCAATGCGCAAGAAATACCCACACCTTTTTCCTGTAACTACCACTACTTAAATTTCGGGATGAAATTTCTAAAAGTAGGGGATACTGTAACATTTGTCGAAAAACGGGTTTTCGAAACCCGCTTCGTTTAATAACCGAACAATCAGTTTTAAATTTTTGTTGTTCATTTATGGCTTATTTTAATTTTAAACGATTCATAATTAATCAACAAATTAGAAGATATAAATTATAATTGTAAAAATATAAAAATAAATTAATTAAAAAGGAAAACCGGCTGCCGGGAGTCGAACCCGGGTCAGCCGGAAATCCCCCAAAGACTTAACCTTCACACCATCAACCGCTCCGCCACTTTGATTTTCTGATATCCTATTGAATCAGTTAATTCAAATAATAAGGCACGGAAGTCAAATCAGTCAAAACGCGCCCAAATAGCAGTCGTCGGAAATCCCGACGACTTCGCCGATAATTTACGTTTCCGTTCAAGATAACCGAAGAATTAACTCTAACGACGGTTATAACCGACGTCTGAACCCGCGACATCAGTCGTAACCGCCGGAGAACGGCTGACTTCGAATTGAGACCGAATTCAGACCCCATACATCTCGATACTACCCTATAAATTCACCCACAATTCACCGGAAACCTTTTCGCTCACAAATCGCACCTTTTCTCGACAAAAATTCAATCGCCGGAAAAAAACTGTAAGTCGCCGGAAAACCGAGACTCACATCCACACGGTAATTCTTTCAACCCTTTCTGTTTCAATCATTCGAATAATCTGTCACTAACACAACTCCACCATCAGAAGCAATCCCAGTCAACGTTCGTCGAAATCCCCACTTTCGCCGGAAATTTTCTGAAACTTCCGAAATCACACTGAGAGCTGGTATGATCTTTCCAACCCCTATTAAACTTTAATTAAGTATCTCAACTTCGTAATAATCGAACAGAATTTGTTAATTGATGTCGACAGCCGGAGTTCACTTTCAGAACCGACGGACTCTGCCGGAATTCTGTGAACAACACTGATCGGTATATCTTTTTCCCCCAAACCCTTTCCATTCGTTACCTTTAAGTTACTTATAAAGTTTAAAAACCAGATAAGGCATAAACCAGACCAAACAGTCGGACCTTATTTTTCTGGGTAAAATCTAACGAAGAAGACGAAGTCGGATTGTATCATAAGATTAATTAAAATCGGTTTTATAAACGGGTTAGACACACAGTCCAGCGGTGGACTGTGTGCACACATAACACCTGCGACGCAAGTTCGAATCCTGTCCCAGCTTTACTCGCTCGAAATAAAATTTTGCCTTTTTAACTGAACCGGGTTGACTCACAGTCCATGTTAAGTATAATAAAAACCGAGTTAATAACCAGGTGAGACACACAGTCCAGCGGTGGACTGTGTGTACGCTAACCCACAGGTCCCGGGTTCGAGACCTGTGGTCAGCACCGGTCCGATACGTTTAAAATCTTTTTAAAAATAAATAATTTTCGGATTAAATTAAATAGTATATAAGTATAATTAAAAACAGAATTATTTCGGGTTAGTCACGTAGCTCAGTTGGTAGAGCTGCGTGCACGCGTACGGGAGGTCACCGGTTCGAACCTCGCTCAGTGCAACAATATAACCGACCGAACCGGTCAACGGTCAACGGTCAAAGTCAACATTTTTTTTATTTATTTTTATTTATTTATTTAATTTAAAAATCAATTAAAAATACTTAAAAATAACGTTTTCAAAGTTAGAAAGTAGCCTTAAACTCACAAAATTATACCCAAAAATCTTATTAAAATAGTTAATAAAATCCACATACTTACCGTACCTTTTCGTTATTTATTTGGTTAGTTATCTCTCGCCGATCAATCTCCTACACTCGTGCGCATTCAACATCTTCAAACAAACGCACCCAATGTGAGTGAATCTCTACCAATTCCCCGTTTTAATCACATTTTTGGGTGTATCATGTGTAGTTATTTATTTATTATAATTAAACATTTGTGCATCCATCATGTTCATGATCAAATGTGTATTCAATGTGTATCCATTGTTTGTGTGGTTGAAGTTTAGATTAATTTTATCATTTCAGTACATACATTTCATAGGCCGCCGCTCCCCGTTACCTATGAGCGTGAGCTGTTCCCCATTACCTATGAGCGTGAACCAGGCGTTGCCAACATAAGATCGGCTCCGTTTGATTGAGCCTTGATCTCACATACATTAGCATAGGCCATCCGTTCCCCATTACCTATGAGCGTGAACGGGACGTTGCCAACATATACATTGTCATTCTTATTTCATGTTTAAGCAAGGTGGTTTGTGATCGTTATCTTTACATACATTTGTTCATATATGATTATTGCACAATTTTTCCTAAATAAATTACAATAATGAATTGATAACAAATGTTTTTAACAAGGTTCACTCGCCAACTTTTGTTGACCCAAAATTTCCCATTTTTACACATGATACAGGTGATCAAGTTGAAGCAAGAAACATATAGGGCGGCTTAGAAGAATAAACCAGTTTAGATTATGGATTTATTTTAGTTAATTTTTCCTTTCCTTGTATTGTATGAATTTGACTTGGAACATTGAAATGTAATTTGGATTTAATAAATATGAAACATATTAGTAAACATCATGAGCTTTGGTGATAACCCAATTATGCCCCGACTCTTATTCCGCTGCGGGTCGGGGTGTGACAATTTTAAGCAAAGAAATCGACGCGAGAGGATGACAAGGATTCATCTCAATTCAAAAAGTAACATTCGCGTTACGTGTACTCGCCTACAGAAACACATACGACATCAACGACGAGTATTTGAAGATGGCGGAGAAATCCACACGCGATACCTTGGAATATTTTTGCCACGATATTTTTTTACTTATTCATATATATATATATGTATATATATATATATTTAATTATGTTTTATTATATAGTACAACAAAGTTAAAAAAAATAAATACGGTTATATACAATTTTTAATTTTTAGGTATATGCCAATATATGGAAAACGTCACTTGAGAAATCCGACTTGGAACGACCTTCAACAAATATACAAAGTGCATTTAGAAAAACATGGAATACCCGCATGATTGGTAGTTTAGACTGTTGTCTTGGTATAATTTTCCAACCGCATGGCGATGTCAACATACACGCAGTGACCAGAAAGGACCAACGTTGGTTTTACAAGCGGTTGCCTCATACAATCTTTGGGTTTGGTCGACCATTGCTGGAGGGTTACATTCGGGTACGATACCGAAAGCCAGGTTTCATGCAAATGGGAATGACTCTGGATACTGTTTGGGCGATGGTATATACCCGGAGTATTCAAATATAGTGAAAACGTTAACGCTCCATATAAAATGACAATATTTTAAGAAACTGCAAGAGCGTTCGCAAAAGGATATCGAGAGGTGTTTTGGGGTCCTTCAACAACGATGGCCTTTTATTAGAAATCGTTGTCGTATGTGGGATAAAGAAAAAATAGAATGGTGATGTACGCTTGTATCATAAGGCATAATATGATTTTAGAAGACGAGGTGAAAGCAATATGCCAAAGCTATCTTCCGGAAAATGTTGTTAAAGGAACGCAAGCAACAATGGAAGAGAGAATCTTAAACGGTCAATAACTGCGTTTCAGGGAGTGGCAGATTTAGTCGAGAATGGTTGGGCCAAACAAATTAGGACAATTCTCGTTCTTACAAACAAACTACATTACATTTTCATATAGTATACTTGAAATCGTGATCTTTATATGTGTGCCCATTCGTGTGCCAATGGATCGCCGCAAGAATTCGGTAGAAACATTTCCTTATCTTTATATATGTGCTTACAAAGGCTAATGACTAGACGTGGACGACACACTAAATAATAAACTATATTCATATGCAAGCCCACAAGTCCTAATTATCTAAGGGGGCACCACATATAAACCACGCCCAAAAACACTCAGGTATGTTTGAAATACTTGAGGTTGCAATTTTTAGAAGTTCAAACACTCAATGGTGAAATGTTAAGGCTTTGGTTGCTATAGTAAAAGGTTTTATTAACATATTTCCAATGAAAATTCAGTTGGGAATCCAGGTTTCCGTTTTAATTTATAAATTCAATTTTATATAAATAATAACTCTTTATTATTAGTTCAAATGTGGAAGCGTGATAAAATACAAACACGTACAAAATTATCCCACCAGCGATCCATTTAAAATCTATTTAGATAATTATATAAAATCACAACCATAACGGGTTTAGGATTATACCTTGACAAAAACTGAAAACTTGCACGATGGATGCAACGAACGGTTCTGCTAGTAAGCCAAATCACAAATCTCCAAGAACACCACAAGAATCCACACGCGAAACGGATCCAATCTGAATCGCCAAAACACAAGGCGGTGCAAGGCGGTGGCGGATGAGTGGCGGCACAGCAACTGGTGGCCGCACGACAATGGCGCATCGTAGCTTGCCGACGATGGCGTCACCGGTGATGGTGGTGGCGGGGCGGGCGACACAAGGAGGAGAGGGAAAGGGGCTAAGGTTTCAGCTTAACGCTTGCCTCTCGTGTTGTGATTTCAGTAATTAGGGTTTCAGGTTAAGGATATGTGTAAAATATACAAATTACACTTTAGGCTACTAACATTTAGTTTTCCTCTCCAAGTAACTAATCCTAGACTAATTACTAATTACCGATCAACTCTTTGACCTTCTTATCATTATCTAATAATAAAACAACTTTCTCTAGTTATTATCTAATAGTAACAATTCCTCGTTTCCCTCGAATAACTATTATTCTCCCTTAACAATAAACCACTAATCAAAACAATTTTGACTCTATTTTATTCTCAATAAAGTACTCTTTTAATTTATTATCGAAATTATGAATTATTAGTCGTTTAACTCTTTAAACGACACCAATTATTTCCACTAAGTTAATTGTTTTGCAAATAATTAATATCTCTAGTATTTCACCAAATACTTGTTCTCCACAATTAATTCACTTTTATGATTTATAATATTTAACACTTAAAAATTATTCTTTGTTAGGCGTCCAAAGCGTAACTCTTTGGATCCTACCTCAATAGCAACGTTAAATAATCGATAATTGGACACCTAAATTTTCAACAGCCTCCCATTTGGACTATCTTCGATTATACCCTTTAACATAGATAGAGTTGGACGCCTAGCTACATCGCACTGCTCCTAGCAAGGTATGACATATTACATTCGTCAACTATTCCTTTTTGATCAAGTAACTCTTTACTTATCAAGTATATAGCCGTGGTAACAATACCTTTTTGAACATGAGACATGGATCTAATTTCAATCTTATATATTGTTGAACTATTCTTGTATTCGTCTCCGATTCAAAATGGTGGACAAACTACCTTTAGTTCAAGTGTGGCCACACATTCATAGCAGTTTGAGTCTACGAGGGCACCAAAATGTTCAATTTCTAAAAACATTAAGAAACACAGAATCCTTTTGACATCATACAACTCCCACGTAGCTTTAGTTTTATTCCCAATTAAACATCCTTATGGTAGCGTTAAATAAGACACTGGTAGATAGTGTGGATATGTGAATAGTAAGACAATGGGAGATGATCCCTTGAGGTTTACTTTGAGTGCGCTTGGTGGCTAACTACTGGCGGTCAGTGTGGTGCTGAAGAAACCATGACACCTTACTGACCACATAGGAGATCTTTGGTCAAGTCTAGGTAAGGTATCAAAGAGTACCAACGATAGTTTGGTAAAGCAAGAGTCATCGAAGGTATCAAAGAGTACCAACGATAGTTTGGTAAAGCAAGAGTCATCGAAGGGTATACATGGATATCTGCAGAGTTGTTTAATTGCTGGCCACTAGGAGATCTTTGGTCAAGTCTAGGTAAGGTACTTTGGTAAAGCAAGGGTCATCGAAGGGTATACATGGATATCTGCAGAGTTGTTTAATCGGAGAGACAAGGTGGCGAAAGGTATACACTATTTAAGACTAGTTCGTTGTAGCTTTAATCTTACTTCGTGTGATATGTAAGAGTAGTTTATATTTTATCAACTTTAATTCTTTATTATATAACATTATAACACACTGGTAGGGCAGGAAAAAACGATTCATAACCGAAATAACCAAAAAATCCAAATCGAAATAACCAGACCCAAACAAAAACCAACGGTTTGCTGTTTTATTTTTTGAAAAGCGAATGTTACAATTTGGTTTAGGTTTTGTATTTTCTACGAACTGAAAATCTGAACTGAGCCGAATAACTAAACAAAGGTTTTATTTGGTTGTTATTGAATTTATGGATTACAATTTTAATTTTGAATGGTAAGTAATTTATAAAAGTTAAATGTTCAACCCTGAAAAGAACTGTCATGACAAACAATTGACTGAGACTAGCCCTTCACAAATAAAGATTTGAATAAACTCACCAAACTAATGATCTCGCTAATATCAAAGACTAAAAATAAAACAACTGAATTAAAGAAATAACCGAAGAACTAAACAATTGAAGACTTGAAATGCTTAAGTCTTGTAAAGAAACTATCGTCAGTTGTTTACTAGGACAGTTGTATAATGGAACAGTCTTTTAGTTTAGTATTAGTTGTTTGTAAATGATCATTTGTTAGTTAAAACAAAGCATCTTTCAGTGAGTTAAATTTTAAGATGCCATTGTCTAAGTGAATGTCATTAGTACTTTTTTCTCTATGTACTAATGGATCATAGTCTTTCGTTAGCTGTTGTGAGATTTTAGAGAGAGAAAGCCTCTGATATCATGTTGAGGGAAGCTTGTAGACTGTACTTTGAATTGATTCTTGAGTAAACTGCAATTTGCGTCCCTAAGGTAAGAGGCCGGTGTCAAGGTGAGTTCTTGAAATGAAAATTTCATCTCCTAAGTCCCTGTTGTTTGAAATTCGCTACACTTTGAGACCATCCATATGTTAGTTTAACCATTAGGTCAAGGGGCATTTGGTAATCTCACAGTATTACAAAAAACCAAAAAACAAACCCTAAATCTAATGTTATATGATGCACATCATCATCTTCAAAAAATCAAGATGTTCAAAAACTTATATGATGCACATCATCATCTTCAAAAAAAAAATCAACATGTTCAAAAACTCAAACCGTTTCCTACCACCGTCATAGCCACTAACTCCGCCGCTCCTGTGCAAACCACCACACCAGTCTTCACCGGAGCCTCCCACAACCAATGACCACCATTACACCACAACCACCGCCTTCCGTCACCCCCAATCTGACCCACTCGCAACCAACACCCACAACCCACAACCACCGTTAACCACCACCGTCAACCACGTTAACCACCACCGTACACCATCAACCATCAAATAAGTTACGATATTGCCACCGCAAAATAAATAACACCACTGTTCACCACTAGAGAGCAACCACTATCTACGTCACCCCTACTTTGAACCATAACCACCATCGACACCATCTCTATACACAGTCACCACCAAGAAACTGAGTGAAATTAGAGAACAACTGTGAGATAGATTAATTTTGAAGAGGGTTTAAGAGTAAAAATCATAAGGTTTAATCCCAAGATTCAAATACATACTCATTTCCACCAATAGATGTTTGAATGCATAAAGTGATCGTAAAGAGAGAAAGGAGTTTGGATTTTGAGATGAATTACAAAAAAGGAAAGCGAATAATGATAACTAAAGAATAATAATAATAATAATAGTTATAAAAGCAAAAAAAATTAAGCTTAGGGATGCAAATCAGAACATGTTATAAATCATATGGACGCAAACAGATATGATATAAGGGTGATATAGTCATTTAAGCGACAAAAACTAATGGAGTTAGCTCTAGGGATTCAAAGTACAGCGCTTTTCAAAGTACAAGGGCCCAGGAGACGAAATTTTAACACCGTCCACTTACCTCAAGGATGCAAATTACAGTTTACTCCTGATTCATTGATATAGAATCTATATTATTAACTTCTTTCTTTTGTATTTTTTATCATTCTTTTTCTGTTATTTAATTTTGATAATTAAAGAGTGAAGTGCAATTTGCCACCATGTGGTTTGGTCCAAATTGTCGTTTGACTCCCTATATTCCATTTTTTTCCCGATGAAATCCTGACGTGGGTATTTCATTGCCATATGCCCCCAGACGTTGGTCAATGGTTAGTTTGACTGTTGGAAAAAACAAGTAAACGTCTATTATACCCTGATGCAACCAAGTAAATGCCTACTATAAACCCCTTATAATTCTTCTTCTCAATTGCAAGCCCTAGTTCACTTTCAATTCACTGATTCCCAATCTCTCAAACCCACTTTGAGATCCTGTAACTATCTCTCAAAACCCACTTTAAAATCCTGGTTGTTGCCATCGGTAATCACCAAATCACCACTGACGTCTTCAATGGACCGTTGCCATGCTCCGGAAGGGGAGGGTGGCCGATGATAGCGGTGTGGTGGTGGTTAGATGATGATGAGAAGGGGTGAGCTTCTCCATTTCTAATCAAGGTGTATCACCCTAGGAAATCATAACAACAAATGTGTGCAAGAACAACAAATTTATTAAAAAAAAGCGTATGAATATGTGTTAAGAAAAACCGAAGAAAAACATTGACAAAAACCTCCGCCGATTCTTGAAGGTGTCGTCACAGAAGAAGTCAATGATTAGTGCTCCGACGAAGGTAACAGAGGAGATGTGATGGTCGGAGGCGGCAGCCGGTGGTGCGGATATCTGATTGGTGTTGACTGGATTTGGGGAAGTGTAAAAGTGTGAAATTTTAGATCCAAGAAACTTCAGGTTACCATAATTTGCAATGCTACGCTGTTATATTCATTTGTTTATCTTTTGTTTCATAGATTTCTTTTTAGCCTTCTTGTAACACCTCGTAAATTCGTGTCTGGTAATGTACTGACACGTGTCCATACTCTCAAATGAGCCACTTGTTGGACGAGAGGGACCATTTGTAAATTTATATGAAAGTATAAATGTGGAAGGACTAAAGGTGTCTTGCTGAAATTATGCCTCTGAGTGACCCTTTAACGAACCAAGAGCTTGACGATGTTCGGTCATATTCCCGGGGTGTCACGCCCGACATCCACATGTCTACTGGTGGGCCCGGTGGGGAGCATCGTGACGTACGGTTGATATCATCATAACCAAATAAGCATAACATAGCGGAAGTCTGGAGTAAATAAACTATTACAACCAATAAGTGTAGTGTTCAAAATAAATATATACAAACATGGTTGTAACTAGATCCACAGGCGGATCGAAATACATACAAAAAGATAACAGACTATAAACAGGCAATTCCCTAAGGTCGCAACTCCTTGGTTATTCGCCCCGCAGCTCCCGGCCTATTCCGTACTTGCAACCTGTAACTTAAGCTTTTGAAAATACGTCAGTTTACACTAGTAAATACTCTTAACTTATTTTCCCTATACGGGCTTGGGATACGGTAGACTACTATCGCTTGGTCGGGTATGGGATAATGTTTTATCCAGTTGTGATAATTAACTGAAATCTTACATAACCCGGTTTTGATCTGTCTTGACTGAAACTAAAACATTGAGGGTGAGCTTGACCATGTCTGGGATATCCTTGGCTCACTAAATTGGTAGTGACCACGACAATATAGCATGGCGTGTAGGCATACACTGGGTAATTGCTATCCTGCTTTCTGTATGAAAGTTCAGAGTGGTGTGTCAGTCGATCATGTCTCGGTTTTTGTACCGGGCCTCAGTATGTAAAAGCCAGCATGTAAATCTGTATACAAGGTCTTTTGTACTATCCCAATTATTTAAGAAATGCACTATGTGCGCCAAAAACCGTTTTCAAAATGAGTCGGTTGAGCGTATTTACCAGTGTAAACTGACGTATTTTCAAAAGCTTAAGTTACAGGTTGCAAGTACGGAATAGGCCGGGAGCTGCGGGGCGAATAACCAAGGAGTTGCGACCTTAAGGAATTGCCTGTTTGTAGTCTGTATCTTTTTGTATGTATTTCGATCCGCCTGTGGATCTAGTTACAACCATGTCTGTATATATTTATTTTGGACACTAGACATTATCAGTTGTAATAGTTTATTTACTCCAGACTTCCGCTGTGTTATGCTTATTTGGTTATGATGATATCAACTGTACGTCACGATACTCCCCACCGGGCCCACCGGTAGACACGTGGATGTCGGGGTGTGACACGGGGGTGCCAAATATTGGCCTTGGGGGACTATTTAAGCTATTATAATATTATATGAGAGTTTAAAGGTTAAGGGGCTAAAGGTGACAACTTTTAAATATTTATGGGTGTCTCGCGGGCCGCGAGATAGACGGGCTAAGTCTCTCGCGGGCCGCCAGAGGGTGTCATCGACAGAATTATGCTTGCAGGCCACTCTAAGCTGCAAAACCCCTCAATTTGAAACCATGGGCTTGTTTTCTGCACTAGACACGTACATGGACACTTTTAGACACCTCCTAACTCCCCTTAACACTTGGAAGCACATCCCTAACCCTCCACAAGTATAAATAGGTGCCATGATTCACTTATGAACTTGCACCTTCTTGTTAAATCTCTCCTCATCACTTTGGAGGTTCCTAGTCCTTAGGAGCTTCCCATTCAAGTTTTTTTTCATCTGAGGATCATTTGTAAGTGCTCCTTTCGGCTACATTTTTGTTTATTAGGCTTTTAAAGTCAAAAGTCAAGCAATTTCGATAAACTTCCACTACAAGAAATTAGGGTGTTTACCCACACATAATTTACCTACACATGTAAATGTGTGGGTATTTACGTACACATGTTTGTATATGTGTGGGTAATGGTTGATAATATATTTTCATCATGATTAACATTTAATATGTGTTGGTAATGGATTTTAGCCACACTTGGTGTTGGTGGAAAAATTTCCCCCCAAAATTGGCAATCGATTAAATATTAAATTACCTACACATGTGGCAAATTTTTGTCATGTATAGGTAAATTATCTACACATATGTAAAAAAACTAATATATGTGTAGGTAAATGATTATGTTTACCAACACATATTTTTTTTAAAATATGTAGATAAACTAAGTTAATATGTATTTATTTTATTTTTTAAAAATGACGTGGCAAATTAAATGCCTACACATGTTTGCAAATATACAATATGTGTAGATATTAGATACATATAAAATAAGTAAATATATATTTTTTAATGACGTGGCAAAACAAATATCTACACATATTTAGAAATGTACAATATGTGTAGATAATTTTGTAGATATTGAATGCATATAAAATACATATTTAAATCTTTTTTATAAGGTGATGTGGCAAAACAAATACCTACACATATTTAGAAATGTAGAATATGTATAGATATTGGATACAAATAAAATAACTTATGAGGGCTCCAAGCTCCATCTAAAGTTCAAGCTTGGTTTGTTGGTAATTTTTCAAACTAGGGTCTGACTCGGCTCCTATTGATTTATTAATTTATATTAATTATTATTATTATATATTTTTCAAACTTTTATATATAAAATTATATATATATATACATATATATATTAATTAATATAACATTTCACTTAGATCTTATCTTTAGTATCGGATGGGAATTGATAATGCTACCCTTCATCCACATGGCAGACTTTGGTTGTTACACGTTTGATACAACCTTTTTTGCTTCTCTCAAGAGAAAGTGGCGTGTTTTGGATTTATCGTAATAAGCACAATTGATACGAAATTGTGGGGTCGTAATGGTGGTGTGACGGGTGCACGATGATCCAACAGTAACAACATCAGTGACAGCTTGTTGCCGTGCTCTGGCAGCAGTGGTAGGCACTGTCATGCTGACCATAGGCGACAACGAGTGATTCGACAACTCAGATTCGACGAATTGACGGCATCCACTACAAGAAATCTCTCCTTTAGGAACGACTTCTTTAGAGGGGAAAAGAGCAATTAGGGTGATAATTTCACTTGCGACCCAAAAACATCACACGAATCTAACACGAAATTTGCGTGTTAAGTTTAATCTAAACAGGTTCGGGTCAGTTTCAAGTTGAACCCGTTTAGGTTAACGGGGTCAGGTTGACGGGTTGACCCGTTTTAATACATTTATATTATATTTTTGTACACTATATTTTATGTAATAAATTAAATGAGATGTGTATTTTATGTTATAAGTATAATTTAAAAAGAGAAATTAGGATAAGATTTTATAATTCAAATATAATTGTATTATATACATTTATGTTTGTTTAAGTAAAATTTTATTTTGATATTCTAATTTCAAATAAAAAATAAAAATTAAAAAATTCGGGTTGAATGGGTCGTGTTCGGATCAACCCACAAAATTTTGTGTCGAGTTAGGATTCGTATGATTGAGACGATTTTCAAGTCGGGTTGAATCCATCAAGCCGCGAACCCGACCTGATTATCACCCCTAAAAGCAATAGGGCAGACATGGGTTGATCCATGTGCACTTTCAATCTAACCATTGATAAGTGGTTCGATCCAACGGTCAGGCTTCTATCTGACCTAGACTTTAATACCTTAAAAAAAGGCGGGCTATTTCCCTCCCTCACCTTTGCTTTTCTCCCCCCAAAACCCCAATTACAGCAGCAAAAAAATAAAGGCTTCCACGACAGCTTCAACTGCTTCCCAATTACCCTACGTAGAACCTCCATCTGCTTCGAAATCAACCCACGAAGAACACCCACCTTGCCCAACACCATCACCATTACTGATTTCCCCAGACCGCTTCCTCCTCCAAATCCTAGACTCACGCCGGACCACCTCCTCTGCGCCGCCTCATCACCTCGCCAAACCACCCCTGCAACGCCGCCGGACCACCAGGTGTTTTTGTTGTGTTCGACTGTCTCTAATTTATATTATCTTTACAAATTTCTTGAGTTAAAATGTCAAATTTCTTGAGTTATATGTAGTATAGCAGGTTATTGTGTTGTTCTTGACTTAAATTAGAGGTTAATTGCTGCAATTTTTGATAAATTGGTTAGAGTAGTTGAAGTTGGAGGTGCACAAATCGGGTTAGGGAAACCCTTAAATTCGGCTGAGTAATTGTAACTGAAATATGTTTTAAGAGTTTCAACGAATATGCATATTATAATCTAACTTAGCTTCTTTGATTCAGTGTTTCAGAGCTTAAACTTCTACCCAAAACTCATTTCCATCGGCCAATAAACTGGAGCTCAAAGTTTGGGATTTCCATCAGCCAGTAGACATCAAGACCTTTGGTGTTCTTTTTAAGCCATGAAAGGCTATCCAGGTTAAGAACTTCATTTAGATTTTTCTATAAAACTTAATTTAGATTTTTCCATTCAGATTTCTACTGTAATTGTATATTCTGTAGGCTTTCGTATATGATATGTTGAAGTTTTGATGCTTACTTACTGAGGTTTTTGTGCGGTTGAGACCCAAAATGACAAATTATCAGTGTAGGTTTGTTGAATTTATTATCTCCTTTTTGTTTGCAGATTTATATGCTATCTGTATGTTAAATAGCGAATGGAAATGAACAGTTAAACCACTTATCACACGCCTACGTGGCAGGTTTCCTCCTCTCTCGAATGGTGTACACGGAGAGGGTGCCGGCTGTTTTTGTGTTTTTGTTTATGCAATGACAATAAGAAAAGTCAAGACCAATCCTTTGAGAAATAGTAATTTACTTACTGAAGTCTGGAACCCATCTTTGGCCATGGTCTCTAGAGCCATGCCCCCAAACTCGCTAAGAATATTAACAAAAAATAAACAATGGAGTTTGCAACAATACAACACATAATATTATATACACTGACTTGCTAAATGAGATTAACGGCCAACAAGTTTTAATCCCTCTTGAACACTTACATATACTTTTTTGGTAGATGGTAAATAGAATAATACATAAAATGATGTTAATGCCTGCACATATAAGGTTTTCCTCTGTTGCGCACAGTTAACAGTGTCGAATGTCTGTTGCAAACAGGTGACAGAGGATGGACGACACATAAACATAAACTCTTAGGCTTGAAGGAGCTATACCACCAATAGAAGTACAAGTTCTACGTAACTGGATTCCCGCCTTCAGAGACGACGAAACATGCTACACACTGGTCAACTGACAGGTAGACACATTCACCTCACATGTTTACCCATATACAAAAAATAAACATAATTATCATTGCATTACTACACATTTTAAGCTTAAAAGCATGAATACACCTAAGAACACGACTTGGGTTTTAGTTATTAGGATACAATAAGCTTAATCTACTGCTATTTGAACTCAGTTACTAATGTTAAATCATCTGCATAATCAGCCATCACCTTTAGGGATAAGCTTGGTACCGTACCGATACTAAAAAGATATCGGTCCCAAAAATCCCCAAAAGTGGGTACCGGTACTGAAAATGTTCGGTGTACGATATTTGACGTAAAAACTTGGTAAAATACTGGTGCCGTACAGAACTTTCATATATTTGTTTGTAGTTGGCTGATTACGGAATGAGGTAATATATAAATAATTAAATATAAAAATAAATCCAATCTCATTTTCATTATGAACACATATTTTTTTAACAATGCAATTTTTATAAAGAAATGCACTATGTTTTCTTTATTTTTTTTAAAGTACATTATATCGACAATATGGAAAATGATACATTTAAAAAAAAGGTAGATGCACGGTACCCTGACCGCGGAAGGGATCCCCCTTCCCAAGCTAGCGACCCTGCAACGCTGCCCGGCGGTTAAACCCCTGCCAATCCGAGGGGCTGAAACATGTCTCGAACCCGTGACCTCGAGTGTCCTCGGGCCGGTTTAAAGTGGGGGCCGGTGACCACTGGGCTGACACCCAATGGTTAAATGATACATTTATGGGACTACCAGTTTCTTTGCATTGAGCCAAAGGTTGTGCGATTCATCTTTGGTGTTGCTGTTGCTTTGTTAGGGTCACGAGGTTAGTCTATTTAAAATTCTTGGTCCATTTTTTTCATATTAGTAGTGATTTTGTTGCATCTAAGAGTGTGTTTTGCACCAACTAATCTTCATTGCCTATGCTTTTTGTGAAGCAAGTGTTCAGGTTCTATCAATCAGTTAATTATTGGTTTTTGATTGATTTTTTGATACCTTAATTTCTTGATATGATGGTAGTAGCTTAATTAGTTTTTCTGTTTGTTCTAAGTTTTAAGAGTTAGTTCTTTTAAGTGTTTTTAAAGTTACAACTTCTATTTATGCTTTATAATATTGGATGATTTAAACGACAGCAGTTGGACCTGTTAGATGCACCATCTAAAATGGAGGATGTTGGTCGAATATACTGGACGGACCGAGTTTTTTGGCTTGCTCAATTGAGTGTGGGGTTTTGAGTTTATTGTTTAGTTGAGCGGTTTTTTTATTCATGTTTGTCTTTCAGGAGAGTAACATAACCTGTTGTAGTTGTCCACCAGGTTTTCGTGTAGATGGCCGTACTTGTGAAGGCAAGGTATTCTGTTTGAACCATTGGCTTGATATCTTTTTAAGTGTTTGTTATGGCGGTTCTTGAAAAAAGGTTGGATATCTACTGATGTGGCTGCAAAATATGTAAGTTTACTTGTTCGTTTCTACGCTAAATATCAATTATTAGGTATATAGTTATGTTTTATGGGTGTTCACGGTTTGGTTTGGAATCGCGAAACTGTCTAAACCGGTTATCGGTTTATTTCATGGTCGATGTCTTTCTTAACTTTCAGTCGCTCGGTGTACGTTTGTGCCGCAAACCAACCGTATAACCGGACTGGACCGTAAAGGTTGATTATATTTATCTCTTTAATATTATGTGTATATATATTATTTTTATTGTTATTATTTATTAAAATTACTTTAAATTTAGATTGTTATAACTGTATACAAAGTCAAAACTCAAACGTGGGCTAGCCCAATCTCGTATCTCACATTGTTTATCTCTAACAAGTTACAGACTCTTCGGCCCTTTTGTGTTTCAAAATTTCCAACCATATAAAAATTCGTCAAAATCAGAGTTATTTTCTTCCATTAGTTGCTCATTTTGTATGTGTATTGAAGTATTAAGTATTACTTTAAGTTCTGGGCAACTTTTATTTGGCATTTTTTTTACGAATTTCGAATAAATTGTGTGTAGCTTATATCTTAATAGTTTATTTGGGAGTCGGGACAATTTGTGTTTTGACAGTTTGTAAAATTCTGCAGATTCTGGACAACTTTATTTACATATATCATACATTTTTGTCATCTTGTATAAAATTCCAAAGAGTTTTGGTTTACACAAATAAAAAACCGTTAACTAACGGTTTGGTTATGCTTTAACCTTAAAACCGTGAAAATCAGACCGTGAACACCCCTAATTAATATAGTGTACATGTCTATTTTTGTTTTTCTTTCTAAAAGGAAAAAATAATGAAGCTGAGAAATGAGCATCCTGTGGAATCAATGAGTGATAAGTCGATTATTGAGACTGTACTTGAAGAAGCTCGGTTCGTTTGCACGGGTGGGGACGTGATCCGGTTAGTTCTGGTAGCACAAAGGCGCTACTAAAAAATCAAAGCGTCTTGCTTACGATGAGATGGTCGATGCTTACGATGAGTTGGTGGAAGAACTTGGAACGATGAAAGGTAAATGTGCAATTATGGAACTAAGCGTTGATTGAGAATAATATCATGCCTCGTCCATCAAGCACACTAGAACAATCTCAATGTGTAACATCAGAGGGTGATGAAAACATCAATGAGTGAAGGCGATTTAGTAGATTCTATAACTCGTTAGTAGCTAATAAACACTTTCGGTTTTGTTTGTTTTAGTATTTAAATTTCTATAACTAGTACTTTTATTTGGTTGTTTGTATGATTGATGTTTATTAGTTTAATTAAGAATTTTAATTTGTTCACGTATGTTTCCATATTGCTTTTGTATTTGTTTGTACATATTGAATACTAGTTTAAGAACCCGTGAGTTTCGCGGGTGGCCTAAATCACAAATGTATAACTAAAATTTGTTGAAATAAATCTTTTAATAAATAAACATTCAAGTAATAATGCAATTACTCAACTACAATGAGACAAATAATTTAAGCTCTCAACATTGATGATGCGAAGCGTGCAACTTTGCATGTATCGAAGAGAATCGATAATGAATTAGAGGACAACGAATCATTATTAATGTTTGGAGAAATGTTGTTTCGATTAAAAAAAAACTCCCAAAGTAAAAATATTGTAATGACTTAATGGTAAACTCTAAAACTCCCTTAAATTCTTCCAGTTGATAAATAACTATGTTATCCCCTCATATTCAATAAATAATAACCTAATAAAATAAGCAAAAGCTAGATTTTTAAACCATTTACCTAACAAAAAAAAACATGTTCGAACATCTCCATATAGTAATCATTAATTACCCTCTTGGGTGTCTTCTACAACACCAGCAAAAGACCCACAAGTGAAAAAATGAAAGATGAAGGTTTCATATGCATGTAAAATATAATCAATACCTTAAAACTTAAAACATCTAGAATTTTGTAGTCTTCTTGTTTCTGCAAACACAGCTGTGAACGAAGGATTATCGGTTGAAAGATTAAAAAAAATAATATTTGTAGCCAATAACAATGCATAGTATCTCAAAGATAGCTTGATATTTTAGAAGAAAAAAATGTAGTTATGCCTTTCATAGCAATCTTTAGTAGAACATTTAGGAGGTCTTTAACCTACCACTATTTGGAATTGACTATCTTCGTCATATCCAAACTTGGGAAATACTAAAATCACATTATCACAGTGGATCAGGAAAACTGATCCAGAAACACTTTTTTCTCATAGTTTTGTAAAGTATTTAAAATGTTATCTGTAGAATAATAAATAAAGCACATACGTAACCTTTGTTTGAAAAGGAATCAATGAGCTTTTTGCAAGTATGTTTTTTTTAACCATTGTTCAGTTCATTAAAGATAGAAGCACGCCATACTTGCCAATATCTTTTTGAAACCAATGATCACGCGCAGCTTTAAAGCGGAAATGGGCCACACTCCCTTAGTATGCCCAACTTATTTTCTCCTAACATAATTGTGTCACATGAAAATGTTTAGTAAGAATTAAAGAGAAAAAACACGGAATGAGCAACTACTCGTATTGATCGATACAAATACTGAGATTCTGTTTCAAATTGCTGGAATATCCCGCAAGTACTCGTATTGAACACAATATCGTTCCGAGCAGGTACAAATAAACATGCCAAAACTCAAAACAAATAAGGATTCACAAATCTTGATTCCATTCTATGAAGCAATGAATTTAAAATACCTACTAATTTAAGGCTCTTAACATCATTCGAAAGCATCCTTTTAGGCTTCAATTGGATATGTTTTCCTTCTTTTTGTGTTTTCATTTAACATGTAACGTCTGCGAGTATAGCAAAACTCATAAAATAAGGATCAAAGTTAAAGCTTACCTGAACATTTTGGTGAAAGAGATGACCATACTCACATTCTTTGATCGGATTCCCCCTGAAGCCATGATCGATACTCCAACAAAGTGGCGTTCAAACAATTCAAATGATATAAGTCATAATTACATAACTCTATAAATGAGTGTTTAAAGACTTGAAACGCAAATAAGCTAAACGAAATAAGTAAACTTAAGTTATATAAACTATAAACATGTCATCTTAAGAACCTTTAAAGTTATGTCTAAGCATAAGTCGCTATTGATAAGAGCTTAAAAAATTGATTTGTCTATTACCAACACAACACAATTCAAACAACAATCTACAACCTGACCTGTTACAAAATGCAGGCTGCAAAAACCCGCAATCTCAGCCATTACTTTAACATATTCACTCCAACCCATTACTTTAACATATGTGCTCTAACCCATCACCAAATAAATAGTAAATATGGCGTGCAATTTGACCCGTAACCAACAAAATGTAAGCTACATTTTGACCCTTTAATACCACAATGCAAGCCTTATGAAATTGTGGATTGATGAATAAAAAAAGGAAATGGGGAGAAAAGATGATGCCATATGAAATTGTGGATTGAGAAATAAACAACCATGAGTGTAGCTTCTTTTCCTGCCAAGTAAAGAAAAGGAATATTCATAAACACCTACAAAATCAAATTTTAAAAGTCAATAGACATTTCAGGGAACATGTGGGCATAAGTAAAAAAGCAACAAAATCAGAAGTCGAAGAGGTACCCGTTAACACCGCAATGCAAGCCTTTGCAAGTTTGTATATTCTTTACGAAGAAGGTACCCTTTTGTAGCACTAATAAGTTGTTAAAAAATATCAAATCCCATTGTTTCAAGCTGAAGATAATTAAAAAAAAAAACAGAATTAACTGGAAATGTGATTAGTTCATACATTCTACCATATAGGTTGTGGTGTAAACATGAAACTTACTCGTTCAATAGCTTCAAGCTCCTCTAGTGTGACTATTACCACCTACGGCATACTTGTTGCCAGCTGTCCAAATGCATTCCTGATATTTGAAGGCGAATGTATGTAAAGAGGTGGGAAATTGTCAATAAAAACACTTGATTCATGTACAAGTCGAACTGAGTAATGTCAGGTTTTCACTTTCCCAGTTGCCCCGGAGCATTTTTATTAGTGTTTCTAGATATGATTACTAAAGGCCTGTGTTATTTCAATAAAAATATACTTCTGACATATTTGAGGCGTTACTCATTACACATAAAAAAAATAACCGACATTGCCTCGTTAATAAGTAAATTGGCATTAATGGTGCAAACCAGTTTACCTGCTCTTTTTTGCAGCTTTCGGTTGTATGTTTTGCATCCTTTGTAATACCATATTTTCTGTTCATTCCAGCTGGTAATCGAGGCAGTGCAAAGAAGAGTTATGGCAAGTGTTTTGCTAGGTTGTACTGTAGAAGTTGTTCTAAGATGATTGTGTTCCCTATTTGAATTAAAATGGCATTAAATCTGTTCTTAAAGCACGTGAACCGTATTTAGTTTGATAACAATAATGTAAATCCATGTAGGACAACATGTTTATTTCTTCCTAAATTGGAAAAGGACAGCATTTATAATTTAGTCCCTAGAAGCCAGAAATCATGTATCTAGTGTTGTTTAAATGATTAGACCGGTTGTTGTAGAATAACGCCAGTTGCATTAACAACCGAGTGATGAGCAACGTGTATCACCTTTTCAGCACCAGGGCTTGTGCCCATGCCGGTGGTGTTAACGGGTGCGTGAAAGGGATTAAAGAGGACGTGGTGCCACCGTCGTTATTCCACAATGAACCGGTCTTAGTATAAGAGTTTCTAAAGTTCAGTAGTTTTTACAACAACCTTTTCAAGTTCTTATATTACAGCAATTATCGATAAATTAACTATCACCAGCTTTAATCATATAGTTTTTCATAGAACTCAAGTTATGCAGACATGCACATTAACAAATAAAGAAAAAAAGCAACATTAATACAATATTTACTAACTTCTTTGTTCTTATTGCTAGCAAGTTCTTAATTTCCCAAAGAATTGTAGCCATCTCCACATCTCGTTCTATTCAATGAATTGATCGTGCCTAACTTTTCTATTTATTTGCCGCCTCACAACCATTCGTTTTTTAAGATACTTTAAATCCGTAATATATATAGAAAAAACATAACAGTAAATAAACATGGACAAAAAACATAAACAAAACATAACAGTAAATATCAAAGAAATGTGGAAGATATATTAACCAAGTACATCAACTAACAAAACAACCACTACATGTTAACAATTACACATCTACAAAACCAGAGAACACAAACCGGCTTTAATAGAGGCGTCCGCCTGAGCAACATTCCTCTCCATAGCAGTAAGAAGAGCAATCCCATGCTCCGCAGCCGCAACCGTATTAGCAGTGGGCACATTAACCACAAGACAACCATGCTCCGTCGCGGCAGCCAGATCCACATTATCAATACCAACGCTGGCTCGTCCAACGACCTTAAGCCGGCCACCAGAGGATTCAAACACCTCGCGGCTCACCTTAATCCCGCTCTGTACGATTAAGGCGTACAGAGCGATATCTTCGTGCAGAGTTCTTCAGGACTCAAGTTATACGAACAACCTGTGATGATGGAAATCTTAGCCGATAATTATGTGTATTATTATTAGATAAATATTGTATAGAATTGTGTTTATCTTTTCCTAAAATACAGCTAGGGTTGTTATGTAGCTGCTCTATATAAGGAGCCTTTGTTGATCAATAACATTCATTCACAATTCACACCATAAACACTTTTATGGTATCAGAGCTTCGGTTCTGTTCCAGCCGCTGCGATGACAAAAACAGCAGATTCCGATTCCCCTGAATCTTCAAAAAAGCCGTGAACCCCCTTCACCCTGCCTACTCGGTTACGAATATCCAACAGAAAATTCGTACACTCGATGGCACGAAGGTTCCCTATTCGTCCTGTCCTGGATAAAGCTTTTTAAGCTTCATGCAGTCGCTTACAAGGTTCTTGATCATATAGATAACACCCCACCACCGCCTGATACGGCTCCTGAGTACCCTGCCTGGAAAGAAATCGATGCCCTCGTTCTGCAATGGATATACGGCACGATATCAGACGATCTTCTTGGCAAAATTATTGACACGGAAACTACTGCATGAGCAGCATGGTTAAAGATTGAAAAGTTCTATCTCAGTAATAAACGGGCACGTGCAGCAGCCTTAGAAACCAGGTTCTGCAACCTTACTCTTGTCGCCTGTTCGTCTCTTGATGATTATTGCCAGCGTCTTAAGGAACTGGAGAATCAATTGGGAGACGTGGACCAGCCAATCACTGAGTCTCGACTTGTTCTCCAGTTGGTCCGTGGGTTACCTGCTGAGTTTGACACCACTGCTGCCCTCATTAACAGCCAAGACGCCAATTGGGACTTGGCTAGGAGCATGTTGCATGACGAACAAATTCGCCTTGAGGCGCGTCAACAGTCCGCCTCCTCTGTTCTGGTTACAACCCAGCAGCCCAACCACTCTTCTCAGCAGCCCGAATACAGTCAGTCTTCTCAGCAGCAAACCGGGTACCGAGGATGTGGTCGTGGGGGTCGTGGACAGAATGCTCGTGGCCGAGGCCGTGGTAGTTCTCGACAGCAGCAGCAACAAAAGTGGACCTCTTCAAACCAGTCTCTACAGCCTCCAACTCCCTGGCCCTTTACCAATACGGGCTACCCACAATGGGCCTGGTGGAACACTCCACCTTGTCCCTACCTAACTCAATCTCCTTGGCCCATAAACTGGCCCAACAGTGTAGCTTCGGCCCAGCAACAGCAGCCCACTGATCAGTCCTCTCAGGCCCACTTCACAGGTTACAGCCTATGGCTCCCTCTGCTGGACCACCGCAGCCACCTGGCTACAATGCCTTGTGCCCCTCTGATCTTCAGGCAACCTTCACCTCGATGCAACTTCAGCAACCTGACCCAACTCTTAATATGGACACCGGGCAGAAAGACATGTCTCCTTTAACCAAGGTATGATTTCTATCCCATCATCTTCTCCTGTTTGTAGTAAATTACTAGTTGGCAATGGTGAATGTTTACCCATCCTTAGATCTGGCACAGGTTTTAAAACCATAAACAACCGAACCTATATCCTACCCAAT
Source organism: Scalesia atractyloides (assembly GCA_947069175.1). Taxonomy (NCBI): domain Eukaryota; kingdom Viridiplantae; phylum Streptophyta; class Magnoliopsida; order Asterales; family Asteraceae; genus Scalesia; species Scalesia atractyloides. The sequence continues at coordinate 72,497,942 of CAMTDV010000024.1, forward strand.
ATCCTTTATAGCCCAAAAGTTATCAAAAATTTAATTTCTGTACGCCGTTTTACTCGCGATAATAATTTATCTATTGAATTTGACCCTTTTGGTTTTACTTTGAAGGACCTTCCAACTGGACAAATTCTTTCCGCCACAATAGCACAGGAGACCTTTACCCGCTCACTGCTCCTCAACTTCCTCCACAAGCCTGCTTTCTTGCTTCCGCCTCTCACCCTTGGCATGATCGTCTTGGCCATCCTGGTGTTCAAGTATTAGATATTCTTAATCGTAATTTCAAATTTCAATGTAATAAGACAAAGTCTACTTTTTGTCATTCTTGTCAGTTATCTAATACAATGGTTTCTAAATACGAAAATATGAAAAAGCTGGGAGCTACAATTGGGTACTAAAAAGCTCGGAAATAGAGTATAGAATACCCGAAAATAGAGCATTTCAGTACCCGGTTTCTTAAGAACCGAAACCGAACACATAGAATATGGTTTTTTGGGCAAATAATCAGAACCGACCGGTTATAGCAATAACTGGTTCCAACCATTAAAATAAGAAACCGAAACCGATTCCATTACCAGAACTGGTTATTTAAAAAATTATAAAACCGGGGGGTCGAAAACGTATATACCTAAAAAATTATAAAACCGGGGGTCGAAAACGTGTATACCAAAAAAATTTAATACGAAAACGCCATACTAGACACTACTGAGCGAAAAGTTCGGGAGGTCGGACGCCCCTCCCCCCCCCGGCTCCCTCTAAGCTACGCCCCTGTTTAAGTCTAAAACCGACCTACATTAAACCCTAGACACCAACCAAACGTAGTGGAAATGTTTTTACCTAAATTGTTTGAGTTGGCTTTTCAGAATTTGGTAGCTGTTATGGGGGGTTCAATATAAAGTAAACTAGTTAGATGCGCCGCCCGCGTTGCATGGCGATAGCCGAATAATGAGCGAGTGTTAGGTAGCTCATTGACACGGAAAACAATTAAATCAAGTAAACCAATACATAACACTTTTATAGTTTTGCTAAAAAAACTAAAACAATGACAATACTGTTATTTTTAACTAACGGAAAGTTATCTTTTTTCACTGCTGTAAAAACATAATTTGCCAAAAGTAAAGGTGCAAATGGAAATTGAAACCAGGAAGGCACAACCGTAATTTTAGGTCGGAGGCAAAACCATATTTTTATTTTGAACCGAGGGCATAATCGTAATTTTGAGTTCGTAATTTTATTTTTAACAGGGGCGAAAACGTAATTTTTAACTGAGACCGAAATCATAATTTTTTAAAACGGGAAGAATCGTAATTTTAAGGTAGGGGCGAGAGCATATTTTTTTCATTTGAACAGGGGTGAAAACGTAATTTTGAGCCGAGGGCGATTTGTAATTTTGAGTCATGGCAAATCGTACTTTGGCTGGGGCCAAAAGCGTAATTTTATTTTGAGCTGGCGCAAACCCGTAATTTTACAGCGTAAACAAATAATAAACGGTTGGTCCAATGGGGGAGTGCCAGGCCAGCTGCCTGACACTATTTCGGGGGCAAACTCGTAATTTTACAGCGTAAACAAATAATAAACGGTTGGTCCAATGGGAGAGTGCCAGGTCAAACGGCTGGTCCAATGGGAGGCCTGGCACTATTCCGGGGCAAACCCGTAATTTTACAGCGTAAACAAATAATAAACGGCTGGTCCAATGAGAGAATGTCTGACCAAACGGCTGGTTCAATGAGAGAGTACCAGGCTACAATTATTTTTTTTATATTTAAAACACTGTTCAAATCGTTTGATTTTAATTATGTTAGATAACGATAATGATAATATATAAAGGAATAAATAAATAAAAGGAAGAAAGCTGAATGTGGAAGCAATAAAAGGAAGCATAATAAGATCGTAAAAAATAGTAATAATGAAACTTTTGAAAAAAGGTTAATAGCATACAAACTAATATACTATTTTATTTTATAAGAAAAGTTTTTTTTTAACCTCTTTTAATGTATTATTATATATATTAAAGATAGGCTAAGTTGATTTTTATTTGGTGTTAACTGGCAGGCAATGAATCAACGACCATTTAGATCGAGACAACGAGCACAAGGGCGTGAAAGACAATGATGCATATATTCTACTAAAATACACTAAAATCATAATATTTTCTTCACCTTTCAATTACATAATAAAAATCACAATATTTTCTTCAGCTTTCAATTACATAATATTTTTCTATATTCTAATTTATCATTACATCTATTCTCTCCATCACAATCATTTTAAAAAATTTAAAAAAATATAGGAATGAACAGTATTCCCCAAATTTACAATGAACAATCACATTTTCTCTCTCATTCACTCACAACTCCCTATAACAACTTTTCATAATATACAAAACACTTTCACATAAAAATAGAAGAAATGATGTGAATGCTCTTATGGGCCTTTGGCCTAGGTGCCTTTGATGGAAGTGGTGACGAATGTTGCAACTCCTGGAAAAGTGGAAAGGGGTTGAGAGTATGGGTGTAAACAAACTAAACGTTCAACAAACTATTTGTTCTGAAATTCATTTACGTTCGTTCGTTTAATAAATGAACGAATATAAACATGAAATTTCGTTCAATTAATTAAATGAATAAACACGAACAAAGGCCGTGGTTGTTCAATTGCACTCGTGATCGTTCGATAATATGTTCGTTTATACTTGTTTTCTTCCGTTCATAGCCGATTGTTTTTTAGTTTATATTAAGTCATTAGAAACTTAGATCTTTGAAGCATTATTTGAGATAATTATGTCTATGCGTGTTATGACTGACTTGCGTCTTTATTTTGGGATGATTATGTTTATGATTATTATAACAAGTGCTTAAAAAGATGATTGTGTCTAATATTTATAGGCCTGCAAACGAACCAAACTTCGGCGAACAATTTATGAACCGTTCGACGGGAAGTTCATTTGGCTTCGTTCGTTTGGTTAAATGAACAAACATGAACATAGATTGTGTTCGTTCATTTATGTTCGTGGACGTTCATTAACGTGTTTGTTTGTGTTCAATAGTGTTTTTAGTTTTTATATTTGACCACACGGTGTGGGAGGGCATGAAGAATGGACATGAAATGCAATATGGCAACCGAGTCAACATTGTGGCATGGAGAAAAAAGCACAGGGTGGGAAATGGCGTGGAAGAGGAAAAATTAAAAAATAAAAATAAACATCAACCAATCAAAACAAGCCTAAACTACACCTGCCAATCAAGAGCCACCTCCTCACTCACACAATTGCCCCCACGCCCGTGGAATTTCTCCCACCCCTTCCACCACGCCAGCCACAACGCAGTCTACAGAGTGTACTGGCGTGGTTGTGGCTTCCACGCCACTTTTCCACGCCCACACCGTATGATCTAAGTGTCAGTGTATTATATATTCTGTTCATGAACGCTTGTTTGTGTTTGTTTGTTTCATTTGTGTTCATGACATTAGTTTGTGCACATTTATGCTCATTAACGTTCGTTTTTGTTCTTTGGCTAAAATTAACAAACGAACACGAACAAGTTCATTTCCTTAACAAACGAACACGGACAAAAAATCGCTTGGTAAGTATCATGAACAGTTCGTGAACACATACATTTCTTAACAAACGAACATGAACAAGGTCTTGTTCTTGTTCGTTCGGTTTGTTTGAAGCCCAAAGATTTAAGATTAAAAAATGTTATTATATTATTATTTTTCTAAGTGGTATATGTTCGGTTTTATTTGTGAATCGTCAGTGAACAACTTACAGCCAAAATCACTTCTTCTCTACGCGGACGATCTATAGTACTCAGGGATTGGGGGGACGAGCAAATTGTGGACGTTGTCAGGATTCTTAGGTGTTTTCACTTGTGTTCCGGTCTTAAGATAAACATGGCCAAATCCAATCTGTATGGGGTCGGAGTTGGGATGGAGGAGGCGGAAAACATGGCGAAGGAGGTTGGTTGTAAACCGGACGCCCCTCCTTTCAAATACCTCGGGCTTATGGTTGGCGCAAATATGAATAGTATTAATAACTGGAAACCGGTTTATGATTTCGACAGCTGTCTCTCGATTAGGAAATCTCCATTCTCTCTATTGGAGGTAGAACCACCGTTATAAAAGCTGTTTTGGAAAGTTTTACCGACCTATTATTTTTCTCTGTATAAAGCTCCTGTGAAGGTGATTCAAGATCTTGAATCAAAAATAAAAAAGGTTCCTTTGGGAAGGATCGAGTAACGAAAGAAAGATGTAGTAGGTTGGGTGGGACCGGGTGACTTGTCATAAAAAGGATGGGGTCTTGGGGTGTGTAAGCTAAAAAAATGTCAATGTGGGTTTGCTTATGAAGTGGGTTTGGCGATTCAAAAACGAAAAGGGAGTGTTTGGAAGGAAGTTATTGTTGCGCTCCACCGAAACAGGGTCAGATGGGATAGCATTCCGTTTAAAAAATCGTTGGGAGGGGTGTGGAGCAACATTGCTAAACTGTGCAACAAGACTCTTGTTAACAATTTCCCTATCCGCAATTGCTTCAAGGGAGAAGTGGGGAATGGAAACGAGGTGGCCTTCTGGCTCGACCCGTGGTTAGGAAATGAACCATTGAGTATCAAATTCCCAGCATTATTCAGCCTCGAGAATAACAAAAACTGTAAGGTTAGTGATAGGGTGGTGGTTTCCGGGTTGGTTAGTGGCCGGAACTGGAATTGGTGCCGGCCAGCTGCGTCGGCTGATGAATTTCATGAGCTTCAGCAGCTTCTCGGCCTGTTGGTTAACGCCAGCCTTAATAACATGCCGGATAAATGGAGATGGATTAGGCAAGGTTTCAAGGGGTTCACGATCAGTGAAATCAAGAGGCTCCTTAATTTTCGGTTCGACTATAGCAACATATACATCATGGATTGGTGCAGGTGGGTCCCTATCAAGTGTAACATATTTGCGTGGCGTGCAGAGATGGGGAAATTTCGTCCCGGTTGGCGCTCATAAGAAGGAACATCCATGTTGAAGTCCCGACTTGTCCGCTTTGTAATCATGAGGAGGAAGGTAGATCATATATTCACAGCTTGTTATGTCGCCACTTTTCTCTGTCAACGGGTTAGTTTGTGGTGCAAGGTGCGAAACATCTCTTTTTTGTTTCGGGACCTCGTAGATTTGCCAAAGTTTCTAAGGATTTCGGTCAGCCATGGTATCATTGTGGTGGGTTGCTGGGTGCTGTGGAAGACCCGTAATGAGATTGTGTTCTCTAATAAATGTCTGAAGATCGACGCGATTTGCAGTGAAGGATTTACTTAGTTTTTGTGGTTGCTAATAGATCGAAACATAAGGATTTTACTTAGGATATGTGGAACAATTTTGTAAATATGTAAGGTTGTTTGTTTTGGTTGGCTGCCTGGTTTGGGCTAGCCTGTTCTAACGAAGTTTACGGTTAAAAAATAGTTTTTTATTTTTATCCGAGTTAAATGTCTGGTTGGTCCCTGTGGTTTACGAAATTTACAGACTTGGTCCCAATGGTTCACTAATTACATAGTTGGTCCTAATAGTTATAATTTTTGCACTCGAGTGTCCTTATCACTAACTCATGTTAAGTTTCTCAGTTAAATACATCTAAAATTACCAAACTACCATTGGTATTAAAAAACAAAAAACCAAGACTAAAAAATAAACAAAAGATTTATAAAGGATTATTTAATACTTTGTGGGCCCCACTCCACCTATCTTCTTCTACCATAAGTTCACAACCATCACCGGTTCTTTCATATTCCTCAAACCCCCAATATCCAGCCAGATACCCCCATCACCACCAACATCCTCTCTCACAGGAAAATCAAGCATTTCCGGGCGGTAACGATCCTCCTTCACTCAATTACTCCGTCGACCATCCACTGAATCACCCAAAACCCTAATCACCCAGGCGGTAGCTAGCTTGGTGGCAGAGCCACGGTGGTGGTGGTGGAAGCAACACAAGCGGCGACTGGTGTGGTGGGTACCGGCGGGGATAGCGATGGTGGTGGCTGTGTGGTGGTTTACGGTGGTTGGAGTAGCGGTGGGTAGTTGATGGTGACGATGGTTATGGTGGAGAGTGCTGGTCGTTTGCAGCGGAGGTGGTGATGCTCGGTTTCTAATTGGTGATGGTGATGCACACTAAGTTTAAAGGTAGCTCGATGATGGATGATGTTGACCAGATAAATTGGTTACAAGCTTTCATGTTTTTAGTTTTGAATGGATGAAATATCCGAAAACATATCCAATGCTGATGTAATTAATGTGAAAGGTTTAATTACATGAAAATTTTGAAGTATTTGAATGGTTGTTTATCTCTCTGCAACTGTTAAGGGTATGTTGCAATCAATTAGAAATTAACATTCGAAAATTGAGGTGATTTAGGAGCAGGAGGCAGATCGTGTATGCATAGCACAATCTAATAAGTAGTCAAAAATTGGTCCTAAGAGAGAGGTGAAGAAGAAGATGATTGGGTGTGGGTCCATCTCTTTTGTTTCTTATTTTTACTTTTTATGTTTTAATTGTTGAGGGCAGTTTGGTCATTTAACGTTAACTTAACTGAGAAATTTAATAGAGGTTAGTGATAAGGATCACCTGAGTGCAAAAATTACAACTATTAGAACCAACTTTGTAATTAGTGAACTATTGGGACCAAATCTGTAAATTTCGTAAACCACAAGGACTAACCAAGCATTTAACTCTTTTTATCCGTAAAAAAGAGCTCCATAAATTCAGTTTTATAGATTCTTGGTTGTATTTCCATTTCCATAGTGTAGTAATTCTATGTATCCGACCACTAGCTTATCCTTTTGTGCACCTTTGAACCACAAAAAAAGAATTAAAAATGGGATAGTCACGTGAAATAAAGGGAAAAAGTGATGAAAGGTAATTTTATTGTACATGAGGATGAGGGGTACGTATCCTAGGTACAGCTGTCTCCGACCAATTATACATTCACAACATTTGCCCTTTACTTTTCATCTTCACAAACACACACTAGTTCACTACTTTTTGTTTGCAATCAAGTAACATTTTCACCATGTTTACAATGAAAATTGATTTCTTGAACTAATAATTATTAATCAACTTACATAAAAGTTAATAATTAAAAAAATATGTTCAAACCCCAAGAAAAATAAATTAAAATGAACATAGTTTAAAATACACTTTCAACATATAAACAAGTACAAATTAAAAATCTCACTTATCATCTAATACACCAATATTAATCTATTTATAGCCTACTTTGAATTAAAACATTTAAAACACGGATATTAATCTACTTATAGCCTACTTTGAATAAAAATGGCAATATGAAAACTATGTAATAGAGATAATATATTTTTATTAGAGTACTTTACGCACATATTATATAATATATTCGTTGGAATCATCTTATAAATCAAAACTAACTTCTTAAGCAGTTTGATGATATTTCATTCATATTAATGAACAACTACGTTTTTTTTCTTGATAAACTATTTGAGTATTTGGTCTTTTTGAAACAATTCTTCACACTTTAAACATGTTTGATTCATGCTTTAACACAAACTCCTTAGCTCATTTACAACCTAAACTCTATTACATTTTTATCAAGTACAATTTGAATAATTAATCAATAATCTTAAAATTATCATTGGCAAAAATGCAAATCCCAACCTCTTACCCAATTTGGATGAGGTAACAAATGAAAAAACTAAAAACTTAAGGGTAGTTAGTTATCAATAAGAAAAAACTAAAAACTTAAGGGTAGTTAGTTATCATAAGAAAACTAAAAACTAAGATTCCACCCCACCCCCCTTTTATTCTTCTACTCTCAAACACTGAACAAAAAGTGAGAAAGAATCAGACACCCCTACACTAACAGAACCCACTCAATTTTATTTTTCACACACACTTTCTCTCTCTACACCTTCATCATCCCCAATTCTCAAACCCTAATGTTTCCTTAACAAGTTAACAAAAATGGCCTTAAATTACCACTTCACAATCCTCTATTTCTTCACCCTTTTCTTCAAATCTCTAACCGCAACCTCCAATTCATCCTTCTCGTTCACCAATTTCGGTCAAATTTCAACCTTTGACTCTGTTCTTGCACTCTACGGCGATGCAAAGCTTGCACCAGACAGCAGTTTGTCCTTACAACTCACTGCTCCGTTAAATTCCAGTGTCGGTCGTGTGATTTACAAAAACCCCATTAGGTTTTATGAAGGAGAACCTGAGAAATTGGTGTCTTTTTCCACTTATTTATCGTTTTCGATTAATTCGGGTTCGGGTTTAGCTTTTGTTGTGGTTTCAGATGGGGTTTTAAATGGTGGGAAGTTTAATAAGTTTTTGAGTGTTGAATTTGATACATTGATGGATAATATTGTGTCTCTGAAAGTGACGAATATGTCTGATGTTAATCTGGGGTCGGATAGTGGTTCCACTTTGCAAGTTTGGATCGATTACGAGTCGAATTCCAGACGGTTAGAGGTTAGGTTGAGTAAGTTTGGGGAAAACCGGCCGGTTAATCCGCTGCGGATTCGAGCATATCGATTTGCCGAAAATCTATCCGGGGAATGAAAGGTTTGTAGTGGGATTAAGTTCATATAACAGGAACTCATCACAGGTGTGTAATGTGTACTCTTGGAGCTTTAAAACTCGACGGGCGCCGATTGGATGCATTCGGAACCCTTGGATCCGATTTCGTTGAAAGAAAAGGGAAATGAGGTTAAGGGGCATAAGAAAAGTGATTGTGTTATGAGGATTCTCTCTGCACTTATACTCGGGATCGGGTTGGGAGCGTTAGGGACGTTTGTTGGGATGTTCGTGTGGACGATATTTGGCAAAAGGCAGCCGATTTCGCCTGAAGATTATGCTGTGAAGCCTGTGGTTGTTGTTGCATGATAAAGCTTCTGCAAACGAGAAGCAATAGGTATGAGTTTGTTTCTTCACTAGTTTGTTTAGATGTTGTTTAATGTGAATTGTAAATGATTTTGCTTGTGGTGATCGTTGCAAACGGTTTCGTGTTCTTGTGTTACTATATTTCGATGATCAAATCGTTCGAATTGTTTGTTTGTTTGTTTTAAGTAGTTGTATGTTATGATCAAGAGTTTTGTTGATTTTTTCTTGACTGAAATGAACATGGTTAAGTGCTGAACTACTGAACCCGTAGGAGGTCTGAAACGATTAAGAGCCAGTATAATGCTTAACCATTCAAAGGCAAATGTCTGACCAATTCAGATTAGAGGTCTTAACCATTCAGACTCAGTATAATGTTTAACCATTCAGAGGGAAAATGTCTAAACCATTCAGACATCTACTTGCGAAACAAACAGTCTGAACCTAAGTTCTGAACCAGTAAGAAGTTTGAACCATTAAGAGCTCCATTAAGAGCTAAACAAACAACTCGTGAGATAGATATTTAGTGGTAGGTGTGGTGGGGGTGTTTATAGTGGCATTTGAATAGTGAATGCTTTTGTGAATTGGCATGTAACTGGTTTATTACTTGTTAGCCAGAAAGGGAAAGTGCTGCTTCTGATCTGGAAAGAAGTTGTTTTATACTATTTTAAGGTAGAGAGGGGTTGTACTGGATGCATGTAATGTTGTACTTGGTTGCCTTTGTGTTGTGATGATTGTAAATGCTTGCAAGTTTAAAAAGTTTGGCAATAGTGGTGGTAATCATAGATGTGATCTTAGAGGGTCTTTATTTGTGTATGGGTTCAAGTTCAACCCATTGTCAATGGGGTCAATGTGTTTGAAAGGTGTGGGAAAGAATCCTAGGCATTTCTCCTAAAAAGCCTTGGCGCGGGCTTCACTTATATGAGGCGCCAATATTCACTCATTTGTTAAATATAGGTAAAAGATTTATGCACATCCTAAAAAGAAAGTTTTATGTCAACCTAAAAGGCTTTACGCGCAACTTAATAAACACGAGTAGTGTCGAGTGCAACTACTTGTTTCTTACTCCTACGCCCAACAGCTTGTTTCTACATCCCAAATTAAGTTTCGGTTTGGAAAGCCGGTTACAAATTCTATTTCGATTTGCATCAATCTAAGTTGGGATTTGTAAAATCTGATTGACAAAATATGTGGTCGACTGAATTGGATTTGCAAAATCGTTGGTGAATTTTGTTCAAATACGCTTGGGATTTCATAGGATTACACTCGAGTCATGTCAATTGTAGAAAGGCGTTGCATCAAGCAATGGGTCGCCAGTCGAAATTGCCTCGTCATGAGCGCCTTAGTGAGTTGTTACGCATCACCTACATCCCCTCGGTAACCTCGTGCAATTTAGACACGCTTGAGGCCAAGATGATTGGTCCATATAAGCTGCGTTTCAGCTACAATGATGCACTTTCCATCACCGCCTCAGTTGCCCGTGCGTCAAGCGCCTTTGAGACGTTTTTTTTTGAACGACAACCTTTTATAAAGACAGCATACTAGCAAGATACTAGTAGCCAAAGATCAAAACATACAATTAGAACGAGAAATTACACCACTGATCCACCTTAAGGCTTTAAAAGAGGATCCATTTTTAATCCACAAAAAGCTTAGCGACTTTATATCTTCAATCACCCTTGCACCAGTTGTCTCTTTGCTTGAGAAGATTGTCTCGTTTCTCGCCTTCCAAATGCACCAACAAGCTATCAAAATCAATAATCCCTTGAAGAACTTTACGTTTCTTCTTTTCAAAATGACAGAACTTATGCAAATTCAAGAGATCCAAAACTGAAGAGGCATAAATAGGAGTCACATTACACAATTTGAAATTGCTTGCCAAACATAAGAGGCCATAGAGCATGAGACAAGCAAATGAGATGTTGATTGATATCATAGTTGCAAATACCACATAGATCCGAATCCAAATTGATGTTCCTATGAATGAGGTTCTCACGTTGTCGGGATGCGATCCAAGCTAGCTCTCCAAGAAAAGATGTTAATCCTTTTAGGCACCCAATTGTTCCAGATAGTGGGTTGCCTATCAACCGAACTTATCACTGCCGCTTTGTGGAGAACTTTTTTCATTGAGGCAACCGTAAAGATACCGTCCATTTCTTCGGTCCAAATCCATCTATCCATGTCACTTGTTAACTGAACCGTCTGTATCAAATCCACCAGCGAATAACTTTTTTAGGCGCCTTTAAGACGTGATTTTAGAACCAAGACAATTGGTCTATCTGAAGAACTATGTCTTCGCTCTAACATAGGCCCTCGCCTCCATCTGAGACCAGGCCTATCAATAATCAATGGCGTTGAGGTATACGTTTTGAAACCTGTGATATGATTATTATAGTTACAAACGAACAAATGAATCAATATATCAAACTCCTTGTATAGTTTATATCAACCGTGAAACAACATATTCCAAGAAAATAATGAAACCAAACTATCTGTTCCTAAATCCTACACTTAAAAAAAAATGCGACTATTTATTCTATGGGACGGGACTACACTCTACATTCCGCTGCCGGGTAAAACTATACGCCTGTCCCTGTACAACCGAAATGTGAGAGTGCCCATAAAAGATATTAAAGAATTGATAATATGAAAAAAAAAAAAAACCGAATCTATTCCGATGACCGTAGTAAACTCCCATGGCTTGGTCTTTGATTGGGTAATACACGAATAGTTTTGTTTTTCGAACCACCACAAATACACCCGGGGAAAGGGTTTGCGTAAAAGCTCTCTTCTAGCTTTGGAGACGGGCCGGGTTTTCTCTTGTACGGTGCACCCACCCGGTCTTTATGGATCCTCTTGACTTGGGAACTAAACATCTCCCAGGAGATCTCACCCGCGTCCAGCTGATCAATCAGCTTAACAAAATGTAGCCGGTGAGGGTTAATCGTCTTACGAAACCCTTCAAACTGCCGGTGCCCTTGGACCGCCTTAGCCATGTTCCCATCATAGGTGTAAGCAAACACATCACTCTCAAGGGCGACATTGTAATCTAGGGCTGCTAGACGGTTCTGGTAGCGGTTAAGAGTGAGTAACTCGTCGGTGGTAGCAAGGGTGCCGTGCGAAAAGACGTTTGGGTACTCCTTTCGGAAAGCGTCCATGCTGTTATTACCGTAGATTTCACCCGCGACGATGTAGATTTTGGTGTTGGTAGGATACCCCATGGCTTTAAGAAACAAAGCAGCTTCTCTTGGTGACATTGGACACCCTCCTTGTTTTCTCTTTTCTGTGCAATTAATCTCTTTTTCTTTCCAATGCTTCACATTATATCTCATTTTTTCAAGAACTTTAGATTCTTTTTTTGTTAGGTTATGGCTGCAGCCTGTGAATGCAAGCATATCCTTCTCATACCTAAAAATCGCTCAAACGGTTAGGTTCGTTATAAACTTACAAAGCATATAATTATGGTCAAATGTAGCGCGATATAGTACCTCAAATGTAGCGCGATATAGGGTTCACCATCACTCCTAAGTCTCTCAATGAGCTTTCTACTGAGACTCTCAATCTCATCCGAGTAACGAAGAGCCTCATAGTTTGCACGGCATCGGAGCTTTTGATATGACGATGCAAGGCCGTTGTTGACGAGCCTTCCATCAGAATGCGTGAATTGGATCACTTTATGCTTTCGTAACAACGCCTTCATTTCTCCTCTATAATAACTTGACTGATTCATCAAATTTGATATGAGTTTATATCGAAAAAAATGGTTCATGTAAATGAAAAGATTTTGACTTTGAATACACACCTTTGACCACGACACCGGAGCCTTGACAAACGGCTTCACTTTCGTGTATTCTCGTGGTAAAGACTCGACAATTTCAACTTCATCTTTCAACTCATCGATGAAATGCCTCCAATCGAAAATGTCCTTAAATTCACTACAAAAACAAATAAAAAATCAACCACGAATTCATTACTGTAAAGGGTAAATGTTGTATACGTCTCCTACCTAGGATCCGTCCAAAAAGATTGATGATCAAGAGACGGGAGAACAAGAGTGGCATTCATCATCTTCGCGACAGCCACCATGTCACATATCTAACATATAGACAAGGTCAATGTTACTAAAACTATAGCCGATTTCTTGTAATACAAGTTTCTAAATATAGAAAGTTCTGAGATGAGAATGCAAACTCACCCCTGTCCTCATTTGATTCAATCCGCCATTGGCATGGACGAGAAGATACCCGTTCGTTGGAAAGCTACTCTCTGGAAAAGAAAACCAAAATCAAAAGTTATTTTGAGTTCTACACTAAATGTAACATTTTGAAGACTTGTAACGGTGTAAAAGAACACGACTCACTGCTTCGATCTCGAGGTCTAGTGATGCATTGATAATATCGACTGCTGTTTGGTTTCATCCAAATTTCTGGGACCTAAAGGACATAGAAAACTTGTTACACCTTATAAACAAGGGTCATTCGACATAGAATCGTTGAATTTTAACTAGAATAGATAAGACAGTTAAGTAATCATATAGATATATATAAGCTTTTGTTTCTATCACTATGTTACGGTTAAGTAATCATATATAGCCTATGGCATTATAGGCTAGTAGCATCTTGGTGGGGGATAAGGCTTAGTGACATTAGGCTATCGGTTCGATTTCCACATTGGAGATTTTCCCATATTTATTGGGTTTTTTCCTGAATTGGTGTATAGCCATTATTGCCTAATGAAGATAGATATAATCAGATGGTTCTCCAGTGGTCCGTACGTCAGTGATCCATACATTAAAAAAAAGTAATCGTATATATATAAGCTTTTGTTTCTATCACTATGTTGTTCACTTCTTCTAACTCTATACTTGGAACTTTAATTTCTTTTAATATTGGAAAAGCTCAATATCAAATCAAATACAATCATTTATTAAGAATAAAAAAACACTTTTCCTGATATTTTTTTGAGAGAACTTCTACAACTTGAATACGAATGTTAACAAGATGAGGGTAAAAAGGTAATTTAAGTCCATTTTCGCCTAACGGACAACTAAAGATTCACATTATGATTTCCACTCGGTTTCCGTTCTGGTTATTTGTCAAACAGATAATAAAGACATTCCACAAATTGACAACTCTGGCTGCCCATCAATTGGTCTCATGCGTCAATAATTGATAACGGAAACTTCAAATCAATTTTATTAGATTACTTATTATTTGACCTTATTTTAATCTTTCTAAAATACATCATTTTATAATATACTGATCTTGATGCTGTATATGTTTTTTTTTTAAAGTTAACAATGATTTAGTGCTTTTCGATAAAGAAAATTCATTTTTATAAAACTTAAAGCCTGGCTGCCATCGATTATGCTCATGGGCCAATAACGGGAACTTCAAACAAATTATTATTTTTTAATTAAACTAATTTATCTTGACTTTATTTTACACATTTTGAAATACATCATTTAATAGTATATTATTAACAACTTTTGTATAACTTATATATATATATATATGTAGATGAAGTATATATATTTTATAAAATTAACATTGTTTTTAGTGCTTTTCAACAAATGAAACTCCATTCTCTTTGTAAAAGAACTTGTTTTTAAGTCAATTTTTCATGAAAAAAGTCATAGTTTAGAAATCGGAAAGACTTAAAAAAAGTCTGGCTGCCCATCAATTGTGTTCTCATGCGTCAATAATTTATAACGGAAACTTCACATAAATTAATTTTTATAAATTAAATTATTTATTTGACCTTATTTTAATCTTTCCGAAATACATCTTTAATTATATTCGTATTCTATTTGTGCTTTTCGACCAAAAAACAACTTAATTTTTTTTTCAATTTTATAAAAATTAAATCTGTCTGCCCATCCATTATGCTTATGGGTAATAACGGAAACTTCAAACAGTTTAATTCCGTTTTACTAAACCATTTATCTGACCTTAGTTTACTCTTTTTGAAACACATAATTTTATAGCATATTATTGTTAACTTTTGTATAACTTTTTCAATTTTTTTTTAATAAAAATTAACATTGTTTTTAATGCTTTTCAACAAATAAAATTTCGTTCTCTTTTCAAAAACCTACTTTTTCTCTAATAAAAAGTCAAAACTTCATGAAAATAACCTACTATTTTAATTTTTGTAATCTTATACAATCAGAATTTCTTCAAATTCTTTTACCACTAAAATAATGTAACAAAAAACTTAACAGAATTAAACTTACAGGATTATCAAGGGACTTCTCTAACACCCTTCTAGGCATAGAAGACGAATCAATATCCGCTAAAACTCTCTGAGCCTTCATAACATGACTCGTATAATCCCTCAACACCAACATATGCGCATTCGACCAGCTCCGGCTCACCGCCTCCTCCTCCATCTCCGCCAACGGCCCGCCACCAGCCGTATACGTAACCCTCAAAAACACACTAAACCCCACCACCATAATCAAAAACCCCAGCAATGTACGTCTCAAATTCCGCCCTAGAAACTTCTTTGGGCTAACAAAAATATTATTATTATTATTATTATTAATATTATTAGTACTATTATTGTTGTTGTTGTTGTGGTGGAGGTTTTGGCTAGTAATTGTGCAAGTGCCAAAAAGGTCAACTGCAGCCTGAAGGTGGTCGCTTTGGATATAATCTTGTTGGTGTTGTCCCATTATGTCGAACTCTGCCGCCGTGACATCGTTTGCACGGCGGCGATGGGCGGATACACCCCCGAAAACGTGGACTGCCGGGGGTGGAGCCGCCTGTTGTCATCCGAAAATATTATACGATCACCAAAGAAATCTCGTATAATCCAAACAAGAGGAGCTTGTAAAATTAAGGATCAAAATTCGACAGGAGGAGGAAGAGGAGGAGAAAGAATATTATTATTATTGGGGATTTAAAATTTAGAAAAGAAAAAAATGTGGAATTTAAGAAGTGGGCTGAAAAATGGAGAGTTGAAAAGGGCGTAATAAAAGGTGGTTCAATTGTTTGGGTGGTGTTTGGCTCATTTATAAGTCGCCTCTCTTTCCACGCGTATTGCCCTTAAAACACGTCGTGGATTTTTTTTTAAAGTATTTTTTTTTTCTGTCAGTAGACATTTCTTTGTTTCCTAGTAAACATGTTTTTTCGGTTTTGATCATCACATAGATTATTTGATTCTTCTAGATTTTATTATGATTAATATCATATATTATGTTACAAAGGTTGGTGAATGAGATCAAGATGAATTCTTATGTGTGGATAAAAAATTTGGCTAGACACCATATTCTTGAATGCAAAACATGGTGTAATTTTATTGTTTTAGTATTTTGATGTCTGTAAGTGTCGGATTGTAGATGGATGTGAATTTTGGCCCTAGCATGTTGCTAGCAGTTTTTAGTAAAAATATTCGTCGTTAAAAAAATGAAATATTACATGTAGAACAACAAAATGGGGACAACATACATGAGCTCTTATATCTTATATTTAAGCGATTTGTAACCACGGTCACTTCTTCCTTTTATTTCACAAAACTTTGGTCCAATATTCCGGTGTTATTTCTATGAATAAACATGTTCTAACTTCTATAAAAATATGTAATAAAAATTCGCCTTTAAAAAGTGATATGATAAAAGTAAAGAGAAAAGCTGAACATCAAATTTGAGCTTCATATCTTAAATTTTAATAATTTGTAACCACCGTCACTTTTTCCTTTTTTCAAGAAACTTGGTCTGGCACACCAGTGTTATTTATAAAAATAAACATGTTATAACTTCTATAGCACATATAATAAAGATTTCGCTGATAAAAATGATATGATACAGGTAAACACAAAAATTAGAACAACATACTTAAGCATTATATCTTACATGTACTCCACTGTTATTTCTATGAATAAAAGTGTTATAACTTCTATAGCAAATACAATAAATTATTTCACGATTAAAAAAATATAATATAATACAAGTAAACACAAAAATTGGAACAACATATTTAAGCTCTTATATCTTACATTCAAGCGTCTAGTAACCATGTTCACTTATTCCTTTTCTTCATGAAACTTGGTCCGGTACTCCGGGTTGATTCCGGTACAAACCATATTATCCTATAAACTAAAAGAACATATCCTAGCACTTAAAAAAGTTAAATTAGCACATACCAAAACAATACAGACATAAAAGTAGCACTTTTGAATTATATTAGCACATGAAAATCAATCAAGATAATTGATTTTAGCACATATGTGAATGATATCAACACTTTCTTAATCAGCACATTGAAAACAAAAAAATGATTCAAACAAAGAATTAATTGCTTGTTAGCATAATTATAGGGAATTCAATATAATTGATATTATTTAGGTTATTATTTTATCATTTCTTTATAAATGATTGGATGCCACGTGATACTTTTTAAATGGTTCTTACAGTTTGCGAAATGTGGTTTGTATTTGATCATACTTCCCGATACTCCGATGCTATTTTTTATAATTCTATAAATGAACATGTTCAAACTTCTAAGCAAGGGCAAACTAATAATACACTGATTAAAGTGACAAGTAACAACTTGTAACGATCCTATACACTTATACAATAAGGTTTATTTAATAGTGTTTCTAAACTTTTTTAAAAGTTTGGAATGCATTAGTTTAGGAACGGCTTTAGTAGTAAAAGGTAAGAATTGGATATAATGAGACAATGTCTTTTTCTAATAATCAAAACCATAAATAATTCATTAAAACCTACCAATCTATTTAAACTAAATTAAATAGAACTATTTAATCAAACAAACATTCATCCCTAATTTAAATCACCTACAATTATCTTAAACGACCTTTCAACTTTTGCTACATTTCACTTTTAACCAAACTTAGGATTAAAACCAACATTCATCCCCTTAATCCTACCTTGCACCACTTGCTTCTCACATTAACGATACCGTCTCATCAACTCGAGCCAACTAAGCCACGTCGTCCTCCAGTTCTTGCTTAAGGCAGTCAGCCGCATAGTGACCATACTCATCGCAATAGTAACACTTAATATGCCTCTTATCTCGATACGATAAAGTACTCTCTCCTTTCCATCTTCATTAGATTGGAACCGGCCTCATCATCCTGTCCCTTTCCTTGACCTCGACCTCGTCCTAGTCCACCTTGGTCCTGATCAAACTCACCATGTTGTGATATTCACCTCATTTATTCTTTTGTTTAAATCATTTTTATTAATTAATCCATAGAAAAAAAGCCGTATTTTCATCCCTCTCGACTTCCCACTTCACCCTATATTTTTGTTTTAAATCTTCCGTTTTATCGATTAGAATTTCATGTAATCGCTTTTTATTCTCCACCCAGACTTGTTTTTCTAGTTCACTTAATGCCCTTTGTTCCATTAACACCTCCAACCCATTAATTTTCCGCTCCACCTATATCTTTGTTTCATTCGTTTTATCCCCTTCCAAATTCATCCAAATTCTAATATTGTTTTTTATATTTTTTTTAGTTTGTTAGCCAGTATAAGGTCCGAAGGACCCGCCAAAACAGTGTCCACAATTGTGCTAGTAACCATCCCATCTAACCCTTCCCAACCAAGCTATTAGTTAAAGAAACGAAAAGGTATGGAGCCGAAATTACTTACCGAGGTAGACAGTGTGATTGGATATGGTCTGATTCACATCTTGGCAACCCCATTACCGACGCGTCCGGCCATCGATTCCAAAAGATTGTCGAAACCAGAAATCGGTCCAGCTTACTTAATTTATCTCTCGTATCTGATATTCTTGTGTACTTCCTACCACCCATTAGGTACCCTAGCAATCCATTGTCTTTAGTAAATTCATTGAACACATCGGCGCACACCGAAACGAATTCTGTGTTAAATCTCTATTCTGGATGTCATACCGAGTTACAATCACCCATCACTACCCATAGTTCGTCCATGTCTCCAAACTGTTCTGCCAAAGTTCTCCATAGTTCCCGCCTTTGATGCAGCTGTTGAGGTGCATATACGTTTACTAAATTTATCACCTCCCCTGTCACACCTCGACCCGCAGCGGAAAATGTGACCGGGGCATGATTGGGTTTTCATCAAAGCTCATGACATTTATTATAAGGTTTCATATTTATTATTTCAATTTAAAAGAGATCATACAATCATATCAAACAAATACAACATGTTCTATTCATCCTTCTAAACTTTATTATTTTTCTTCTAAGGCAATTTCCTATGTTTTCCATGCTTCATCCTGTTCACCTGTATCATATGTAAAAATGGTTTTTGGATCAACAAAAAGTTGGCGAATGAACTTTGTTAGAAAACATTTATTATTTATTTCTGATTGTATTTAATATGGAAAAATCGTGCAATATTCATATATGAACAAATGTAAATAAACATACAATAACAACAATTAGCATACAATAACAAACCACAACAAACAATAACATACATTAACAAACCAACAGCATACAATCACAAACCATTAGCATACGATATCAAACAACAACAAACAATAACATACGTTAACAACCAACAGCATACAATAACATATCAACTTGCATAAATATATAACATAAATGAAACTGTGCGATCAAGGCTCAATCAAACGGAGCCGATCGTATTGCATGTATTGAAAATGATAAATGTCTGTGCGATCAAGGCTCAATCAAATAGAGCCGATCGTATTGCATGTACTGAAAATGAAAAATGTCTGTGCGATCAAGGCTCAATCAAACGGAGCCGATCGTATGTAGGCAACGCCAGGTTCACGCTCATAATGAAATGGGGAACTGCTCAACGCTCATAATGTAATGGGGAGCGGCGGCCTATGAAATTGCATGTACTGAAAATAATAAATTAAATCTAAACAATAATCACACAAACAGTTTACACAGGCTGGATACAATATGATGTATGCACAATGATTTAAATATAATAAATAGTAAGACACATGATACACTCCAAAAACGTGATTTAAACGGGGAATTTGTAGAGATTCACTCACATTGGGTGCGTTCGGTGAATGATGATGAATGCGCACGAGTTTAGAGGATTGATCGTCGAGGAATAACTAACCTAATTAATAATGAAAAGTAAGGTAAATAAATGGATTTTATTAACATCTTTAATAGGATTTTTGGATATATTTTTGTGAGTTTTAGGCTATTTTCTAACTTTAAAAATGTTATTTTTAAGTATTTTTAATTGATTTTTAAATAAAATAAATAAATAAAATAAATAAATAAATAAAAAATGTTGACTTTTTGACCGTTGACTTGTTGACCGTTGACCGGTTTTATTGTTTAAATGTATGCGCCGGGCAGGACTCGAACCCGAGACCTCCCGTTCGCGTGCACGCAGCTCTACCAACTGAGCTACGTGTCTAACCTGAAATATTTCTGTTTTTAATTATATTTATATACTAATTGAATTAATCCGAAAATCATTTATTTTAAAAACGATTTTAATGTCTCGCTCGGTGATCGCCACAGGTCTCGAACCCGGGACCTGTGGTTTAGTTTGGCACACAGTCCACCGCTGGACTGTGTGTCTAACTTGGTAAATATCCTAGTTTTTATTATACTTAACATATTACTGAATTAACCCGGTTCAGTTTTAAAAAAAAAAGCATTTTATTACAGCGAATGAGGTTGGGACAGGAATCGAACTCGCGTCGTGTGCATATTGTTTGCACACAGTCCACCACTGGACTGTGTGTCTAACCCGTTTATAATTCCGATTTTAAATAATTTTATAACATAACTACTTCGTCTTCTTCGTTCAAAACTCAGGCAACGGTTATCTAACTGTTACTTGATTAATTCAGTTAATAAACAAGATGAACAATTAAAAAGTATTGAACCGAAGAGTTTGGGGAAAGAAAGTACCGAACAGATCGTCTTCTTCAGAAAATCCGGCGAAGCTCGTCGGCTCTGTTTTGGAACCTTCGGCTGTTAGAATCAATTAACAGTTTGGAGGGATTAGATGTGAAATTGAACTAATGAGTAATGATTATCAGTATGTATGAATGATCATACCGGTTAACAGCGAGTTTCCGACAAATCCAGAAGTTTTCCGGTGAAAACAGAAAGTCCAGCAATGTCGTCTGTGGTTGATTCTGAGCGATGGGTTAATGTTAGTAAGGTTCTAACAATTGATTGAAACAGTAAAGTCGAGGTATTTTACCGTTTTGAGTTGAGTCACGGTTTTCCGGCGACTTGCAGAGAATTCCGGCGATGATCAGAAAGCAATTCCGACGACCAGAAAATAGAATAAACACAAAATTAGAAGCTCTGGGAATGAAATTGAATCGCGAGATGAGTGTTTTGTTGAAGTAATTTCAGAATGAAAGTTTTCGGTTATAAAAACCAAACATCACCTGAATTCAAGTTCATTAACGACTGAATTGATTTAAGATGTCGGTTTTATCGGTTATGATCAAGATTCCGCGAGCACTCAAACGTCTTGGTCGGTTTGAAAGCCGATATCGGTTTCAGTTGGCGCAATAAGTTGATTCTCAGTTGAACATATGATTTAATTGCTCCCCAGAACTTCACAAAAAGATCAAGTGGCGGAGCGGTTGTAGAGATGTGTGTTAATGCTTTGTAGGCTCTCGGCTGACCCGGGTTCGAGTCCCGGCTTCAGCATATTCTTTTTAATTCACTATTTTTAATACATTTTCAAAAATAGATTTTATATTCTAATATACTTATTAATTATGTATCGTTTAAAATTAATTTGGGCATTAAATACGCAACGAAATTTTTAACTGGTTGTTCGGTTAATAAACGAAGCGGGTTTGGTAAATCCGGTTTTTGACGGATGTTACACCCCCTCCTTGTAGTGTACTGGTGACTGTAAGAAAATTCTAATTACATACCGTTCCTGTCGTTGTAAAAAATGATGGATCCCACATGCTAAAAAAACCACTCGATCTCCCATCTGCGTTAACCCATTCCAATTCAACTACCCCTCGGCCCCATAATCTGTTTACTGGTAATTTTGAACTATCTTTTGACAGTGTTTCTTGAATTGCAACAAATTTTGCTCTTTCTGATTTAATCAGATCCCCCAAAGCTATTATTTTTTGTTCTTCCTTCACCCTCTATTATTGATAGACATCATCTTCATTGATTCACCTCATGGACACCTTCCTCTTCAATCGATTTTTCCAAAGTTTTTTCGAAATTCATCATTTGAATACCCACCATTTCCCCCAAATCAATCGTTTGTTTAACCTTAGAATCCTTATTACCACCTAACCCATCATCTAAATTCGTTATTTCAGCAGGGTTACGTAACGTACCTAATAGAATAGCTTCTAGAGTCTCTGGCACCACCGTGATCTGTCCATCTTTATCTCCTGTCTGCCCGAAGTTACCGGATTACCTAACACCTGTGAGAAGAGAGGTATGTTTCCCTCCGTTCCCGAGTTAACCAAAACACTGCCCGCCAGCGTTCCCGAAACTTGATCCATATTTGCCGAAGAAATACACCTGTGTCAGCCATTCCTGCTTTAATCGGTTTTTTCTCTGTGGAGACTCTTGAAACAATGGAGGGAAATTAACTGTAGGTCGTTGCGGGGGTTTGTTCAAATCCAGATCGAGTCCGAAGTCGTCATCTCTCCTGCGCCTTTTTCTGGAAGCTGGTCCCCTATCATCCTTAATTGGGTTTCTAAATTAATACTTTATTTAACATTATATGTGATGATGTATATTTATTTAACGGTGAATTGCTTGCTCCTTGTGAAACTTGAACCTAAGACCTTACACTTAGGTTTTATAAAAGACTTTGTCTTCCATTGGACCACCAACCCGTGCTCTTATTCTAAGTTATGTCATATTTAAACATATAAAAATGTGCAGGGTGAAAATCAAATATAATTGAGTCTTAGCATACTAAATATGAGAAAAGTCCAGAAATATTTTCTTTGTTTTTTTCCTCAAATGTGATAGGGTGAAAATCAGATATAACTAGGTTTTAACATACTAAACATGAGAAAAGTAGAGAAATATTTTCTTTGTTTTTTTGTTTGATTTTTTTTTTCCAATGTAAAAAATAAAAATATTTTTTTCATGTATTTATTCTAATAAAGTAATTATATGCAATTGTTCTAGAGAGATTACATAAGTACTCTATTAGTGTAGCAAATATTGTTTTAAATTGTAGAACTAAAATAAATGCTTAACAAACTAAGAAAAAAATTAAAAAAAAATCTTTTCACCTTTTATGTTTAGTATTTTAAGACCTACATATGCTCACCAACAAGGTAATTCATATGTTAAAACAACTTTGAAGACGATAGAAGTATAGTTTCCTTTATATTAATACATAAGTTTTTCTTTTGTTTTTTTTTCTTTTTGTTTCTTTCTATATCAAAAGGTTATAAAATAATGTAAAAAACTAAAATTAAAGCTTTGGCCCCCATCTGCAAATATTTAAAATACCATTTAAAATAACAAAGTTACGTCCCTTAAAACCAGATATGTTTTACAATTATTTTGTTATATACTAACTTAAAAAAAAAACCTAATTACTTTTGCCCAATCACATAAGTTCATTTTTCCCATCATGAAAATGTATATGTGGTAAATGGTAATAACTTTTGCAAGATTTATAAAATAAGAAAATACTCCAAAGTTTGTAGTTCATTTTTCCCATTAGGGAAATGTATATGTGGTAAATAAGAGTAAATTGCACAAAACGTCCTTTAAGTTGCATCAATCTTGCTGGTTTCAGCCTTAATCTTTAAAAGTTGCCAAAACAAGCCTTTAAGATTAAATTAGTTACGGGTTTCATCCTTTATCACTAACCCGGTTATTAATTCATGTTAAACGGCCTCACATGCATGGCATGTGAGGGTTAAAACCGTCTTTTCATACATGTGAGCTTATAAAACCAATATAACACTGATTAAATCCCAGACGTCTTCAATACTCACAATTCCGATCAAAACCCCAAATGGCTAACAGAGGAGGTGGATTTCATATACGCGGAGAAGATGATGATGTTTATGATGTCGATGAACTTCATGGTAAAGTTCAAAGTTCAATTTTATCATATTTTACTTCGATCCATTTCATGTATGTGTTTAAAGTTTAGATTTTTTATCTTTAAAATGCAGAACTTTATCCAATGTTCTTCTCAATCAACATGCATCATGGGGGATCATTTACAAACAATTCAGATCGTATGTATGTAAATGGTTTGTTAAGTTTCATTGATTTGGTAGATGACGAGAAATTTGGGATTTATGAATTGGCCCTAATGACGAAAGAGTTAGGGTATGATCTTGATGTCCCTACCTTTTACCATTATGTTGAGCCAGGGGGTGATTTGGAATCTGGGATTCATCTATTGGCTGAAGATTCCCATGTCTTGCAGTTGTTAGAAATCATTCATCAGGGGAACAGGTTTATTGATATATACATTGAGCATGGGATGTCTAATATTATCTTAGTGGAGATACCCTCACAATCAAGTGTGGTACTAGAAGAAGTCAGTGAAGTTGAAGCTCAGATGATTGATAGTAAAAGGAACAACCCAAAGGTACTAGCATTGACCTGGAATGAATCATCAAATGAAAACAATGGAGGCGTGGAATGTGGAACAAAGCACATTGAAGATGATACTGAAAATGCAGCATATGTAGTAGATATTGGAAACTCTAGTATGGTTACTCCTCAGGTACCTAGTGCTGCAATTCATGATATTGGAATGACTAGTTCTGTTATGAATGCTTTTTACCCTTTCTTAGATGATAATGATAGGGATACTAATGAGGTTAATGATAGGGATAGGGATACTAATATAGGAGAAGATAGTGACCAAGATAGTGATTATATGGTTGATGAGGAGAATGATATGGATGAAAGTGATATTGACATGAGAGATTATAAGTTCATGATTGATGATGAAGAGGAAGATGAAACTCACCATGAGGCAGGGGATGATGATTTAGAGGTCTTGGACAATGAAAACTTTGATAGTGCTAGTGATATTGAGAATAATATAGGGAATGTTAGGAGGAGAACCTTAAAACATATAAAAATGGCACACGCTAATGATAACAACTTCTACATAGGTCAAATGTTTGGAAATAAGGCTGAAATTAAA
Organism: Scalesia atractyloides; assembly: GCA_947069175.1. Lineage (NCBI taxonomy): Eukaryota > Viridiplantae > Streptophyta > Magnoliopsida > Asterales > Asteraceae > Scalesia > Scalesia atractyloides. The sequence goes on from CAMTDV010000024.1 coordinate 72,522,906, forward strand.
AAGTTAAAAAAAAAACACACAGTGGAGACTAGAAGGTTGTTAAAAATAATAAAGGATGATAAGGATAGGGTAAGGGTGGCATGTGCAGGTGATATTCCTGGTGTTGAAAAGGTGAAACCTGTTAAGAGGCCAAAAAAGAAAAAAGTTAAAAAGAACCAGAAAGAAGAGGACATTTCTGTTGAAGGAGGGACTGAAATTGAACATGATAGGAATGAAGGAGGTCTAGAAAAAAAACACATTGGGGGAAGAGGTAAAAAGAAAAACCCTAAGCAGTTTGTATGTCCCTTTGTGTTGTTGGTGTCTAGGGATTCAGTGACAGAGAGTTGGATAGTTAAGACTCTAATAGATGAACACAAATGTTTAGAGAGCCGAAAACATTTATCACTGTAGTTCAACTTTCTTAGCACAACAACTGATGGAACAAATCGAAGATAACCCCAGCATCCCTGTCAAAGCAGTATAGGAACAGTTTCAGCGAAAATATGAAGTTTCAATTTCTAAATGGACAGCTTTTAGGGCCAAAGCTAAAGCTCAGAAGCAGCTACATGGTGACTATAGTTCACAGTATGGTCTACTTAGACAATACATTGATGAATTGCTTAGGACAAATCCAGGAACCACTATCAAGTTAGACGTGGAACCACCAGCAGAGCCTAGTGAGCCTACAAGAAAATTCAAAAGAATCTACATTTGTCTTGGTTCACTAAAGCAAGGATTCAATGCTATTGGGAGGGATTTGGTAGGGCTTGATGGTGCATTTATGAAAGGACCTTTTCCTAGTCAGGTTCTCACAGCTGTTGGAATTGACAACAACAACATGATTTATCCTCTTTCCTATGCAATTGTTGAAGCTGAGAACATTAACTCATGGACCTGGTTTCTTGAATGTCTTGGTGATGACTTACAATTTGCAAGCAATTCAAATGTCACATTCATGAGTGATAGACAAAAGGTACATGTTTTACATTATTAATCTGTTGGTTTATCATACTTATGCATTTTTAAATGTGTAACAGGGAATTCAGAATGCAGTTTCAAATTTGTTTCCAAATGCTGAGCACAGATTCTGTCTCAGACATATCCATGAGAACATGAGATTATCTTATAAAGGGAAGGGATACAAAGACATGCTTTGGAAAATAGCAAGTGCTACAATAGTTGTAGAGTTTGAGACTTGTATGGATGAGCTAAAGACTTTGAATTCTAATGCACATGTGTGGTTCCTGGTTTTCTCCCTGTCATCCTAGGCCGAACGCTATTTTGTCCATTTTGCCCCTGAGGAACATGACAAAATAACAGGATTTAATTTGAAAAATATGAACTGATTTCACTTTTGGACCAAAATAGCAATAAAACTTAAACCACAGAGACTCAAATACAAAAACTTTGAGATTTGGACTAAAGTGGCAAAACTGGTCAAACCTCAGCCAAAATAGCAGTTTACTCCATATTCTATATAGAAGAAATAAATTGATACTTAAACCATCTTTAGAAAGAATACAATAATTTACTACCTTATATGAAATTTTATTTTATAAAAAATTGATGCAACTTAAAAATACAAATTGATACCTTAGAGAACCCATAATATCTTTGTTTTGTAAATTGGTGACATGATAATTGCTTAAAAAGAAATTTATTAGCCGTTATATGTGCTACGCATGTGACGCAGACCATATTATTAAAATTATATTTGCTGATCGTTATTAATCATTAATGTAATAATAATTAAACAAGGAATAATCTTTATAGCTAACAAAAGTTCCCCTATATAATTTAATAATTTATCGCTACTTTTGATTTTAACATAAAATAGTAATCGATTTCGGAGAATGAAGTTTACGATTTTATTTTATTTCAGAAACCTATAAAAACATTATAATAAAGTTATTTTTTTCATTAATTATTCATCGAGTTTTTTTACAAAATTATAAAGTTTGCGAAACGCAGCATTCTCGAGGTTCTTTTTCATGTTATAGCTTTACAAAATTCAAAAGAAAATGTGTGTAAAGAGGAAACTAATTTGATTGTTGTTCTCTGTATATATACAGCTTGTGAATCATTTATTCAATATTTGAAGTTTTTTTCTATAGTAGTGTTTAGAGGAAAACTATTTACCATTTTAGTATTTCTTTAAAACTATTTACAAAAATAATGTTTTTATTTAGTTTTTAATTACATTTTGGATACTCATTCGATTTATTAGAATAAAAAATTCAAAAAATGGGCAGACTCCCTCCTGGTGCATATTTCATTAGACTCATTTATTTTGTTTTATTAAGATACATTTTTTTCCTTTGTTTAATGAATTGTTAATAGTTTTCAAAAAACACTAAAATGATAAATAGTTATCCTTTAAACACTACTAAGGAAAAAAACTCTCAATATTTTTGATGATTTTGTGTTGAGTTTTTGTGCATTTGCTTTCACCAATTTGCTAATACTAGGTTTTTTTTTTTAAATCGTACGTTGTGCAAAATCGAGCAAATAATAAACAAATATGATTTGAAAATAAAGCATAATGTTTATAAAGTCCAACCATCAAAACGGTTTAGTTTATCATCGTACCGTTTTATAACACCAAATAAATAATTTATTTTGAGTAAAATTCATTTTTAACAAAACTTTTAATGGAATGTTGAGGAAAAAAATCAAGAACAAATTACGTACTTAAGTTTTTAGAAAAGAAAAGTTATAAACGTAAATTGGTAAAGAAATATTAAAATTAACTGATAAATTAATATATGTTTTAAAAAAAGTAAAAAGATTTATTAAAAAATGGTAAAGAAAATATATAGTTTTAAAAAAGGAAAACATATTAAAAATATGATTAAAAGTAAATGTAATAATAGAAAAATATATAATATATTATTATAAAAACAAAGTTATCTATTGATGTTCTTTCACTTACAGGATATATAAATATATAATATAGTATAATATAATATTAATATATTATTATATATAAAAAAAGCTATATATTATTATAAAAATTGAAAAATTTATAATATATTATTGCAAAAACAAAGTTACTATTCATGTCCTTTCACTTACAATTATATATATAAAAAATGCTATATATTATTATAAAAATAAATTACTATTCCTATCCTTTTACTATAAGAGTTATATATATAATATTAATATATGTAATATAATTGTTTATTTTACACATCAATGGATGTAGAGATTTTTGTTTTTCAAACTAGTGTTACTGGAAAAATTATTTACCCATAATAGTTTTATTTTAAAACTATTTACCAAAATAATGTTTATCTTTTTTTCTAATTTCTTACTCTTAATTTTATTGGATAGCTTCACTCTATTAATTAATTATTGACTTAATCATTTTTTATTATAAAATATAGAGTTAAATGTCATTTTAGTCCCTGTGATTTGGGTCATTTTGTTAATTTAGTCCAAAGCTTTAAAACGTTGCCATTTTGATCCATATAGTTTCAAACGTTGTCATTTTTGTCCATTAAGTTAACTTCCTACATTTTTTTGTTAATAATAAAGGCAATTCGGTCATTTTACATGTAATTCTGTTAACTAGAAAGGCAATTCGGCCATATAAAATGACCGAATTACCCATCTCGTTAACATAAAAAATGATGAAGTTAATCCGATGGACCAAAATGGCAACGTTAGAAACTATTTGGACTAAAATGACAACGTTTCAAACCTTTGGACTAAATGACAAAATGGCCAAACCACAAAGATTAAAATGGCATTTAACTCTAAAATATAAATTGTTAACCTTAAATATCTTCCAAACCTTGTGACCTCGTAACTGAACATATATTTGAAGATATTTTTCCAGAAATGAAAGAGATTAATTTGTTTTTATCTAGTTTATGTTTTTACTATAAAGAAAACACTGAGCAACACTAAATCATAGTTAAATGTATATATTTATATAAACTATATATATAAAATATATATATATATATATATATATATATATATATGTATATATATATGCTTAATAGGAAAAGATAGAATTTTTTAATTCAATTTCAGATTAGGGAAATAATTTAGATAGGATTATAGGAAAGAACCTAGGAAAGTCTGTATTGAGCCATTAGGCCATAAAATAATAAATATTAGATTAACTAGGTTGAAATCCGATATATTACATGAGTTGAATAACTATATAAGTATAATCGGTTAACATATAGGGTCGTCAAGATATGTTTTTGAAAAAAAAATGATCTTTGATGTATTATTTACTTGTTATAACATTTACTTTGTTTTTTATTTATTATTAGGTTAAAACTTGTGTATTACACAGGTTATAATATTTTACTTTGTTTTATTTTAGTTATTATTAGGTTAGAAACTTGTATATTATACGTGGTTGGATTAATGAAATATTAAATAGTTATTAATAAAAGGAAAAAGTAAAAGAAATAGTTAAAAATTAAATCTTAAATAAATACGAGATAAGCAGAAAATTATGATTTAATGATATTATCTAATAAGACATAGAAGCAAGATAAATATGAAAATTATGATTTAATGATATTATCTAATAAGACATAGAAGCAAGATAAATATGACTTAATATTATTATTTAGCGTAAAATGCAATTTGCATTCCTGAGGTAAGTAGTCGGTGTCAACCTGTGTCCCTCAAGTGAAAGTTTTGCATGTTAAGTCTCTTTCCTATGAAATTCCCTACGCTTTGGTAGGGTTCATAAGTAACAATGGTGTATTTGTAAACAAAATAAACTTATCCTGACCATTGATTTTATAGATCCAAATTTTTTCTTTAGTGACAAAATTGTAACGATCTTTTGTAACTTACATGTATTTTAATACATACAAGAGTATAATTGTATTTCTCTCTCTTTCTCTCTCCATTTAATGAATTGATTTTCTCTCTCCTAATTTATCTTTCTAATTAAAAGAATATTTAATTACATTCTCTATAGTTTTCTTTTTCACAAATTACCTAACTTAATATTTAATAATTAGAAAAATACAAATTATCAAATATTGTTCAATCTAGAACATAATTAAAAATATTTAATTACATTCTCTATACATATATGTATTCGATCAATGTTTGATGAAAAGATGCATAGTGGAAACAAGATGTATACACAGGTGTAAGTCCTGTCACACCCCAACCGATGGCGGAAACATCGGAGTGAGACGTAAACGAGATTGCAAGAGACTTCATAACGCTATTAGCGATAATATTTAAACAAAACCCATATTTCATTCTTTCAACGATAACATTGTCAAATTACATCATTAAGTCAATTACAACAATTTAGGAATTTAAAGACGAGTACAACATAAGCATAACAACAAAATAATACAACATTTTAACCTAACGTCAAAATGTGTATCTAGAGCATCATCACTACTTCAATTTCATGGCAAAATCTTCATCACCCTGTAACATGTTAAAAATTCGAGTTCAATGCAAAAGCAAAGGCGAGTACACAAATTTGGTGATACATAACATAAGTATAAAAGTGTAACTCAATCCACATGGTAATTGTAAGCAAAGTTCATACTAATCATGCAATACTAGATCAAACCCCGAGTTTCCACAAAAGTTTTAACGAGATCGAGCTTCCCTTGCCACGAAAGCGACAAGACTAAAATGAGTGTGAATATCTTAACATAACCCCGACGGGCGTGTGTGTCTCCTATAGCGTTATATATGATAAGTTGGGCTAGCTAAGCTAATGATCAAGCATGTATAATCGAGCATGTATCTAGGCATAACAAGTATTCATGTATTAATGGATTGAGCATGTAAAGCATGAGTGTGATTTTGTATTTTGATAGATTAACATGTTACAACCCAAAAGTGGTAAAACAGTAAATGAGTCGAGTGTACTCGCGGTTTTGCTAAGTATTTCACTTAAGTAATCCCGAGAGCTTTGTTGTGAGGTTTAGAGTTTGGCACCTTGTCCTTCTACAAGAAGAACATAGGTATTAGTTAGGAGTGTAACGATAGATTTGGAGTATTCGAGCGAGATTACGAAAATAAGAATTAAAGTATTATGTATGAAAATATTCACTAAGACATAGCACTTGTTCTTAGACACTATGATAACCCGAAAAGGGGTTAATATGGTTTCATAGGTTCGAGACCTATTAGAATCGTGACAAGGAACTACATACTTTAGTGATAAACTTAATAACTTGATAGGTGATTATTTAGTCATTATCAAGGTTTCGGTTTTTTGGATTATATCCATAGTAAATACATAGTCATATAAGATCATGTAGGAGGCGGGAGGATAAACCATCTACTTTGGTACCTCTAATTATCAAGTAAGTCAAGCATGGAGGTAAGTGATGAACATCCATTTAACCTCTTTATATGATTCATCACTACACAAGTTGTCATAGACAACAAGGAGGTTCATGAATGAATACATAAACAAGAATGTAAATGACAAGAATTGTAAGTATGTCACCATGATACCAAGTAGCCAAGTAAATTTACAACCTGGGGAGCACACATTAACACACGTCAACGGCTAGGCGGGGTTGTGACACTTTAGAACTAGCAAACTACTTGGGATAATGATGAAAATCATCAAGTGATGTGTGGTCTCAAAGTTCAGGATAGCCCAAGCTAACAAAGGTGGACACGCATGAACAAGTTATGAACTTGCATCACTTGTGAGCTTGAAGCTCTTACGAAAACAGAATTATTGTGAGGATAAATCCTCTTGTTTGAATGTCTCAACCTTGTTTTTAAGCCTAACCAACCACAAGAAGTGTTGTAAGCATTCGGACATAGGTTTGAGATGAGTTAGACCCAAGTTGGATGAACATAAACTAAGTTTGAAAACAAACAGAAAGTTTGGGACACTTTAGGGGCATTTCCAGGTCTGGATTCTCCATGGCGAACCCTTGGATTCAACCCTAAAGATTATCCAAGTATTTAGAAAGAAGAATCAAGTGATTCCGTTAAGAAATGAGCAAGTTATGCTCACTTTTGTGCAAGAAGCTGAATCTGCCAGAAAATTCTAATGTTGAGTGTTCTTGAGATGATTTGAGAGTGATTTTGATGAGATTAGGAGGTTGTGAAAGTGGAAAAATGCTTGGAAATGGAGTGGTATTTATAGGGAAGGGTTTGTGTTAGTTGTAGGGTGTTTAATGGGGTTAAAAGGTGATTGGGGAGTTGGGTTTGGTCTGGATCCGTGCATAAAACGCGAGCCAAAACAATCTGTCCTGCCCAGATATCCTTACGGACCGTAAGGGATTCCTTGCGGCCGTAGGACGGCAGCACATCCTTTATATTTTGTTGTTTTGATTAATTTAGACGGGTTTGGACCATTTTAAGGACATTTTAAGGTGTAATAAGGTATCATAAGCTTAGGTAATGTGTTATAATGTATGTGTATGCATCAAGTGATCGAGATCGAGTAGGTTTCATGTATAAAGCATGTATCATGTATGAATGTCGCGTATTATTATCATATATATAACGTATTCGAGTATGAGTATCATGTATAAGTATTGTATGATCAAGTATAACAAGTATAGGGGTAAAATGTATATTTACATTATGATTTAAGTCTCGATTACAACGTTTACAACGAAGTGAAGATTACGAATACAATGATTTTCCGAAAATAGAATTACAACACGAACTTGCTATAAATAGAAAGTAAGGAAAACGCGAGGCGTTACAATCTGGTACATACCAACATGTATACACTATGTCCTTGAATAATACACAGGTGTATACCGACTTGTATACACATATGTACTTGAATAATGCAAAGGTGTGTAGATCTGGTTTATACAGACCTGTGGGAACAAGATGTAATAAATACACAAGTGTATAAGTCTTGTATGTACTGATCTGTAAACACATATATCAAAATACATAATTTAATTAGGTTTAATATTTAATTTAAAAAGAACATAAGAGTTTATTTATAAAAAATGAGCCTTTCAATCTTTTATAATTAAAATAATGAAGAAATAATTAAAAATGAGAAAAGAGAGTTAAGAGATGGAAAATTAAGAGATCTTGATTAAAAATACTTGGCTAATGTCAATCTTACCCTTTTAATCTAAAAAATAATCAAGGGCCAAGATTAGTTCACTCAGTTCCCTTTCAAGAAGTTGTTCACAAATGAACCTAATCACACACACACACACACATAAATATATCATACAATATATAATATATATATATATATAGGTAGAGGATTCTGTAAAAAAGACTAAAAGTATGGGAAGGATAAGAAAGATTATGGTGATGACACATGTCCCTATCTATTTTATTAGTTTAAGGGTAAGATGGTAATTTAACCCATAATTCTAATTAATGATATAATTATGGATATAATCTTGTAACCGAATTCATCAGTTATTTAAGGAATTCATCAGTTATTTTAGGAATTAATCATCAGTTCGTATAAAACACCATACGAATTCCAGAAAACACCACAACTTGAATCGTAATACAGCCATGGTGTTCTAACATCTGTAATGATTTTTTCTATATTTTCAGGCATAAAACACCATACAGATTCCAAAAACACCATGAATTGAATCATAATACAGTCATTGTGTTTTAACATTTAGAATGATTCTATTGTTATTCCAGATGTTAAAACACCATAACTGTAATCACAATACAATGTTACATACTCTAGACGTTAAAACACCATAACTTGAATCATAATTCATTATTTGCAATGCTGTGGTGTCTTATTTACGTCATGGTGTTTTATTGTAAAGCACAACACCTTGAATCACAATACAATTAATACACCATTGTATGAACATAAAAAAAACACCATGGACTAAAGCATCCAATCGAAACGTAATTTTTTTCTCTACATAAGTATAATAATACGAAACTCATATTAAAAATAAAAAAACACTTGTTATTATGGTGTAATTAAAAAAAACGAGTTACGTATAAAAAGTTATTGACGTTTAAAAAAGAAGGGGGGAACTTGCATGTGCATTGCATGTGACTTTCTAAATTAAAAAATGTTAAATTTATCTTTATATCCTTAATCTAGAAAATTAATTATTTTATTGGTAAACACTATTTACAAGATTGTCATCAAGATCTTAACCATTAAATTAAAGATCTAATGGTTTAGATTCTTTCTTACATATCTCATAAAAACATTTTTTTTATAATAACCTCACCATATATATATATATATATATATATATAGAGGATCTGGTTCAAGAGAAAACTACTTACAGTTGCGACAACCACAAGAACTCATCTTAACCAATAAAAACATAACACATGGAATTTTTTAATTTTTAAATAGAAGGATAATAATGTAATTTCATCTTAAACCCTCAATTGTCAATGTCATCCCATCTTTCCATGAAGTCTTTTTCACAGGTTTGTTTGTACTAGGGGTGTTAAACGGGTCGTGTTCGCTAGTTGGCGGGTTCAACCCGACCTGAACCCGAAAATTTTACACGAACCAAAACCCGACCAGAACCCAAAAATCGTATCATATATATGAACCCGAACACGACCCGAAGTTTTGTGGGTTGACCCGAACATGACCCGTTTAACTCGAATTTTTTAATTTTTTTTAAAACTAATATATTAAAATTAAAATTACTTAAAAAACACAAATGTATATAATAATATCATATTTAAATTATAAAAGCTATGTTAATTTCTCCTTTTAATTTATAATCATGGAATAAAATACACGCCCCATTTAATTTATGAGATAAAATATATTATAAAAAAATATAATATAGTATAAATGTGTTAAACGGGTCAACCCGCCAACCCGACCAGGTTGACCCGAACCTGACCCGTAAACCTAAACGGGTTCGCGTGTTGAACCCGAAACTGACCCGAACCCGTTTAGACGAAACCTAAACCCACAAATTTCGTGTTAGGTTCGTGTCGGATTTCCGGGTCGTGTCATAAATTCACACCCCTAGTTTGTACCCTAAATCCAAATTCAAAATCACTCACACCAAGTTTTCTTTCTCTCTCTAAATACAAAACTCATACTCAGATCAAACAACCACCAAAGTCCAGGCATCGAACCACAACCCTTTCGTCACTTCAACTCCGCCCACCCCCGCCTATACACTACTGTCCCGACTACCTCCACCTAACCCTATCCTCGCACCACCTAACCGCCGCCCAAGCATATACATCACGGCCACCTCCACCCAACTGTAAACATCATCGCACCACTCTCTGGTAATCGATGTAAGCATATATATAAGATTGTGTGGTGGTTTTGATGGTGGCAGTATGACGGTGGGAGGTGATGGCGACATAGACGGGTGGGGTTTTCTAGGGTACCGTTGGCTCTCATCAATCGATCCGGAGACAGAACGGGAAAACTTGTAGGTGATCTTGAAGAACCGCGATCTATGAGACTTGAATCGGTGTTCCGCCAAAGCCGGCTAGGTTTCCGACGAGAATTCCGGTAAGCCCTGTTCGTCTACATGTCTACATTTTTCTGTATATTGGTTCATATCGTGCGATTGTTTATTTTATTTGTACTATTTCTTCTTTATTTCCTTCTTCATCGGTTGTGTGACTATTTTATTTTGGGATTAAATGATCGATTTGCTTTGTGTTATGGTTGTTAAATGAACATCTTGTATCCCTATTAGATCCTTACCTTTTTTACTTTTCAAACAACGGATTTCCATTTTTTAATGGAGGCAATGTTGGGTGAATATTGTAAATCTATTTTTTGATGTCGATGAATGCACACATGTAGGTTCTGATTTATGTAAATGGGTGCTTTTTTTTAAATGTCAGTTGTTCCAGTTTCCAATAACCCAAACATGCTACTCCACATATCTTTTCGTTTACTTTTAAGATGACGTCGTACGTTCTAGTTTTTTATGATGGCGGAGGTTCAAGCGACAGTGGTTGATGAATACAGGTATATATAAAACTCTAGTTATGTCATGAATTTTGTTTTTTTAGATATTTACAACGATATTGGGTGTTGTGTATGTGAAATGAGATTTGGGGTTTGTGGTATAAGTTTGCAAGTTGAAAGAATTTTAAAATTTTAGGTTGGAAAGGGTTTGGTTGTTTGTGTAAAAAGGAAGCAAGTGGCGGTTCCGCTTCAAGGTCCTCGACGGTACAATGGCGGTTCCGGTTTGTTACATGGGATGGTGGTGTCGGTTCGAGGTCGTCGAAGTTACAATGGCGGAGGTAAATTGCATCTAGGAGGATTTGCTAGTTTTAAGTTTGTATATAGGGTTTTAGAATTTGATATGTTATGTTTTTATGTTGCTACTTTGTTTTACTGTTCAATGAAACAACAGGGGTTTTTAGTGCTTTGTTTTTATATATTTTAAGTACGTTTATGCTGAATTGTTGGTTTGGCAGACGTATAGAGTACACTTCTACTTGAAAACTAAAAAAGTTTGATACTCGACACCGCACCTTAAAAAACATTTACATTCGACATTGTGTGCACGGTGTCTAATTAGAATTATTGTTCATATGGTAGAAAAAATTTACAACCGGGGAGCGTAAAAAAAGGTTGATTTTTTTAACAAGGCCGTAAAAAAATTTACAATCGGGTGTAAAAAAAGTTTACAACCGTGGCTTAAAAAAGTTTATAACCACGGCATAAAAAAAGTTTACAACCAGGGACGTAAAAAAGGTTTAATTTTTTAACACGTGCGTAAAAAATTACAACTGGGGTGTAAAAAGTTTACTCCATGTAAAAAGCTTTTTATTCTCAAAAATTTTTAAAGCACCCGTAAAGAGTTTAAAAGACCCCTGCCAAACAATCGACTTGGGCGTAAAAAAAGTTTTCAACTAAGGCATAAAAAAAGTTTAAAATGTTTTAATAGGGGGGTAAAAAACATACAATCGAGACGGAAAAAAATTTACAACCCGGGCGTAAAAATAATTTACAATCGCGGTTGGGTAAAAAAAATTTGGGCCGTAAAAAGTTTAAAACCCGGGCCGTAAAAAGTTTCAAACCGCGTGTGAAAAAAGTTTAAAACCACGCATAAAAAAGTTTTAAACCTCATGCAAAAAAAGTTTAAAACCGGCGAGCAAAAAAAGTCTAAACCCTCCGCTTAAAAAAAGTTTAAAATCGGCGCGTGAAAAAGTTAATAACCGCGCGTAAAAAAGTTTGAACCCGCGCGTAAAAAAATTTAAAACCCAGGGTGTAAAAAAAGTTTAAAACCGGGTCGTAAAAATTTAAACCCGTAAAAAACTTTGGCATAAATTTTTTTTTCTGTAAAAAAGTTTGGCGTAAAAAAAATTCTGCGCAAAAAACTAAGTGTAAAAAATTGTTTCGCGTAAAAAAAATTGTTTTTTTGTAAAAACGTATAAAAATCGTGGTGTAAAAAAGTTTGCTTTTTGTAAAAAAAGTTTAAAACCGTGCGTAAAAAGTTTTAAACCGCGCACAAAAAAAAGTTTAAAACCGGCGCGTAAAAAACTTTAAACGCGTAAAAAAAGTTTATGTTCGCGCGTAAAAAAAACTTTAAACAAACGCGTAAAAAAAGTTAATAATTGCGCGTAAAGAAACTTTGAAACCGCGCGTAAAAAAAGTTTGAACTCGTGCGTAAAAAAATTTAAAATCGACGTGCAAAACGGGGCATAAAAACGGGCGTAAAAAACGGCGCGTAAAAAAACGAGGCGTAAAAAAATGACGCTAAAAAATGGTGCAAAAAAACGAGGCGTAAAAAACGGCACGTAAAAAACGGGGCGTAGAAAAACGGCGCGAAAAAACGGGGCGTAAAAAACCGCGCGTAAAAAACTGAACGTTAAAAAACGGATCGTAAAAATTTTTTTTGTAAAAAAAATCTTGAAAAACATCGTTTTTTGTTTAAAAAACTAATTTCAAAATGTTTTTTAATAAAAAAATTTGATTTTAATAAAAAACAATAAATATAATAAAACAAAAAAGTAATAAAAAACAATAAATACAATAAGACAAAAAAAACAAATTTACCAAACTACCGTTTTGGCATTAAAATATAAAAAACATAATAAGACAAAATGATTTAATATTACTTTTAGTTACTTTTAATCTCATCCATCCATCATCTAAGATTCAATGGTTAGAAAGTGGTTCTCACGGTTCTCGCAACTGAAGGTGGTTCTCATTTTACCGATCCCATATATATATATATATATATATATATATATATATATATATATATATATATATTATTTAATTTTTTCGAATTTCAAAAATTATTTTAAATTATTAATACGTGATTCAAGGTAATTAATATTTTGCATACTTAAATGCTTTATAATTTTATAAAAGATGTTCATATATAGAGTGTTGGTGTATACGTCTATTGCCTTCGTCATTACACGAGAACGAGTCTAGAATAAACGAGAGTTTCTGAAGACCGGACAAGACAAAGTATATATCCAAGAGGGAGTCTATTGGTGCATAATGTCTATAGAATAGTCTTGTATCGAGTCTGTATAGAATAGGTGAAATAAGGCGTATTTAAGTGAGTTTGTAGGCAAGTTCGCTCGAGGATGGTTTTGGGAAGTCAAGTTCGGCCGAACTTGACTAAGTCAAGTTCGCCCGAACTTCCTCCATGTCCAGCGAACTTCCACTCCTATATATAGGTGCCTTGGGATTTCATTTGTAAGCAGTTGGAGATTTTGGCACAGAGACGGCGAAGCTCTGTCGGTTCCGGATCTTGAATGTATTGAACTTTAGATCAATGAAAACAACCTTTAAACGAGTAATTCTTGTTATTTGGTTAACTTGTCATTAGTTTCCACCTAATCAAACAATAGATAACAAATTTAGGTTCCCGAGCTGTTCGTGGACATTCCTAAAAGTGGTATCAGAGCCTGGATACCTGAATTTGTTGAAATCAAGACAAGAATCTCTTTATTTCATCTCCATTCTTCTATTTTTCTTAACTTTTGATCAAAAACGAAGAATTCACGGTCAAGTGTTGTCCAATTTTGAATATGTCATGTTAAATACATTCGTGGTAAACCCCTGAGAGTTTGGTGGCTAAAATCAAACGTTTTGATATCAAAAGTTGCAAAAACCATGTTTTGGAAACTAGATTCAGCCGAACTTAACACTAAGTTCGACCGAACTTGATTGAAAAATCTTGGAATTTTCATCAAGTTCGACCGAACTTAAGTAATTTTTTGAGGATTTGAGCTTAAGTCCGCTCGAACTTGTTGATTTTTGCTTGAAATTCCATCAAGTTCGACCTAACTTGATATAATTTTAGTGAAAATTCATTCAAGTTCGCCCGAGCTTACTTTCTATCTTGAAAATTCAAACCTAAGTTCGACCGAACTTACTTTCTATCTTGAAAATTCAAACCTAAGTTCGACCGAACTTAACAGTTTCTTCTGAAAAAATTACAAGTCCGCTTGAAATCTGATTTTTCTCAAAATTTCACCTCAAGTTCGACCGAACTTGAGTGTAAGTGATAAAATTTGAAACTTGATTACCTAAGTTCGACCGAACTTATGAATACATGAAATCAAAAATTGTTTTCACATAAGTTCGACCGAACTTATCTGTTTCGTGATAATTTTCACAAGCTCGCTCAAAATCAAAAATTTTTGAAATTCTTTATTCAAGTTCGATCGAACTTGGATTAAAACTGAAAATTTTCATCTTTCAACTACAAGTTTGACCGAACTTGTAGTAGTTCTAATCATTTTCAAAGTTTTATCGTGTTTTCGGCGTACGTGTCTCGTTTTTCAAAATGGAAGATTTCCATAACGCATTTGCAGCTGGAGTAGCACAAGCCTCAACGTCAAATTCAATTGCGGTTAACCAGATGAACCTCGATAAGGAAATGGGTACTACTCAGAAACCGCCGAAGTTGATGAGTATGGATGAGTTCGAGGGATGGAAAGAAAAGTTTGTTAATTGGATTCAAGCGAATCAATTCAACAGTTGTGTTGCGATTGAAGATGGATATACATGGCCTAAAGATGAACGTGATCAAGATCTTCCACTAAACAAATTTTCAGTGATTGACAAAGAGAAATATGTTGCTGAAAATAAGATGATCAGCTTGATACAACAATCTGTCAAAGAAGATATCTTGATATTATTACCAGAGTATGATACTTCTCAAGAATTATGGAATTCTCTTTGCGAAAAATTCAAAGGAAATGATGAAATGATCAAAAGAAAAAAGGCTTTGATAAAGAAAGAATTTGAGATCTTCACGATGATCAAAGGAGAGACAATGAAGCAAATGATTGATAGATATTGTCATCTCATGGTCCAGATGCGAAGACATGATATCAAGAGAACTAACGAAGAGCAAATTGAGAAGCTGGCCGATGCACTTCCAGAAGGAGAATGGACAACGTATCTGATGATTTTAAAGAATAGTCAATCTTGGAGACATTTTAAGTTGTCATCTTTCATTGACAACCTTGAAGGTCATGAAATGGAATTGATGAAGATTGCAAAATCCAAAAACACTAGTGTTGTTCAGGATGTCGGAGTTTATTACAAAGGTGGTGTTCCAGATACTCCGATTCAAAGTCCAAAAATCCAAACAACATTTAGTGCAAACATGAATATATCAGATCAATCGTCACAAAATCAGTATTCTCCAAACACTGGTTATTCATATGTTGGTTCAAGTTCGTCTTCTCAAAGTCAATCTCATCAGACAAGCCAATCCACTGCTAATTCAAATGTTTTCCAATGCAACATAGCAGTAGATTTAAAGAATGTGTTTCCTGAAAAAGTTGTGAAACAGCACATAGCACTTCTTGCTCCAGTTCTGGAATCGTATGAAAGTCTTGTTGCTGGAAAGATCAGAAATCCTGAAATGACAACTAAGGATTACGATCAGATAGATGAGGAAGAGTTGGAACTAATGGACATCAAATGGTCCTTAGCATCAATTATCCGGAGAGTTTCAAAGTTTGTAGCACTCACTAGAAGGGATATTGGTAACTCAAGCAATAAACTTGGTTTCGACAAAACGAAAGTTACTTGTTTCAGATGTCGACAAAAGGGCACTTCAAACGTGAATGCCATAACCAAGAATCTAGTGGAAACCAAAACCCTTTTGGAACCGGTAATGAATATTACAAGAAAGCGCTGCAATACAAATCATATCCGAATAGAACACAAGTTGAAATTGAAGATAAATCTACAAAGAAAAGCCGAACAAGCTCTTGTTGCTAATCATGAAGACGATGGTTTCGATTGGAACAAATACATCGGAAAGAAGACTGGTGTTGCTATGATGGCAGAGGTTGTGAATGAATCAGATACATCATTTGTAGATGCTGCTATCGAAAATGCTATTCAAGAAGCATTAATGCAAAGAGCTGAGGAAGAAGCTATCCTGGAGAATGCAGTCCTGGAAAGATACATGCAACAAACAGAGGAAGAAGGAATAGCTTATCTTGAGACGCAAAGCAAGAAGAGTTGAAAGCAGAAGCCGAAAAGGTAAAAACAGAGGTAAGCATGTCTGAAAAGGAAGTTGTGAAAGTTGTGGAGGTTGAAAAACCTTGCACAAAGTGCGCAAGTCCTTGTGAACCTTGTCTGGAAAAGTCAAAGTCATAAGAGAATTGACTGAACATAACGAAAACTTTCGTTATGATTACAAACCATAAAAGAAGCTTATGACAAAATTTCAGCAAATATAAACATGTCGAAAGATCTAACAGTGAACTTAATGCTAATGTCACCATGTTAAATGCCACAGTTATTGAAAAACAAAAGGCAATTAACATATACATTAATACAATTGCGGAGACAAAGCGTGAGTTTCACGAAATGAAAATTGAAATAAATAGAGTCAGACAATTACTAAAAAGTTACACCACAAACGCATATGTCATTGATCACATTCTTCCTACGATCAAGTCGGAGGAAAATGTTGATAATTCAAAGTGTAAAGTTTACGAAAATGTTCCTCCACCATTTCTTGCAAGTTACTGTTGCAAGAAAGATGATGAGATTGAAAAGGCATTTAATCTTTTACTTCTTTTAGAAAAGAAAGATAAATTGCCTGAGAACATTGACGTAGACTTTACAAAATCAAACAATGACAACGAATCCGTGGTAAAAGATGTGGTAAAGAATGTTTTGGGAAATGATTCTGATGACAACAGTTTTAAAAGCGCCAACTCGAGTTCAAATAGTTCTGGTTCACAATCTGAAAGTGACGATACATCATCAGAAAATGATCTAAGTGATGATCCTAACGTTGTCATGTACAAGGTTAAGGAATCTGATAGATTATATTTCAATGATAGCTTTCCGATTCAGAATGTGAAAGAAGATCAAATCTATAAACTGTTTAAACTTGTGGAAGTTTCATCAAATGATCTCGAGAAAAATGAAAAGAAGTTTTATTCTAAACCGAAACGAAGTTTTAACAATTACCGTAGAAACGGTGGTGATTTTCCTGAGAACAGGAGAGCAGGTTTAGGTTTGGAAGAAGCTGAAGATGAACCGAAGAAGAAGCAGAAGTCAACGTTCCAGGAATACAAAGGTAAGAACATAAAGTTTGTGTACGGAACGAGCACGGTTCAGGAGGAAAACTTAATCGGTAAGAAGTCAAATGATGAATTCAAGAAAGAAAAAGAACTTCGGGACAAGGCTAAGACCAAGTCCGCAAGTGGAGTAAAACCCACTAGTGGAAATGTTCATGATACTCGGACTTGCTTCAAATGCAATGAAGTTGGTCACATTGCTCGCAAGTGTCCAAAGTCTAAGCTTGTGTTTTCCCCGAAGAAAAGAAGTTTCAAGAGAGGTAAAACAAAAGCAATCTGAAAATGATCAAATCAGGATTGTGAAAAGAAATGTTGACATCAAAGAAATGAAACGTAATGTTGAATCCAATCTTGAAATAAAACCTAAAAATGAATCAAAATTTGAAAATTCAATTTTTCAAAAAGGAGAGACTTCAAAGTCAAACAATGATTCTAGGTTTTATATCAAGTAAAGCTAGAGTTAATTCTCAACTTGGATTGCTAAAAAGAAAAAACCTGAAAAAGTGAATGTTTTGTTAAAACTGAAAAGTGTCAAATCAATCAAGAAAGAAAAAAAGTAAAGTTGATTGTGAGTTTGAAGTTTGTATGTTAAATATGCTTATCAAAGAGCATACGAAAGTGATTATGAGGAGGTGTATGAGGAGCTATATCCAAAACCAAGACCAAGAAGGCTTGTGTTGAACTTTTTAACTAAATTCTTTCATGTGCAGGAGTTCCAAGATCCAGCTTATCAAAGTTGATTCGGGATTGAGGAGCTTCATATTAATTTAACTTATCCAGAAATGACATATCTTTGTCATTTTGAGGGGGAGTAGTTAAGAAGAAAAGTTTTAAAAATTACAAGTGGTTGTTAAAAGGAAAATTTTTAAAAAGTCAAAATTATGAAAATCCACACTGTTGAACAGAAAAACTGATTTCAAAATCCTTACAAGTTCAAACTGCTTTACAAGTGGTAAATGAGTTTAATGATTGTTTGTTAAACAATTGCAGATACAGATTGAGAAAAAGGATCGGACGACGAGGTCACGGGATCCACATTGGTTTGTTACATTTTTAGATCAAAAATATGTTTTTGATTTTAGGGGGAGTAAGAAAATTTGAAAATTGTTGAAAAATCAAAAAACATATGAAAAAGTTGAAAATTCAAAAACATTGAAAAAATTCAAAAAATACAAAAACATAAAAAAGACAAGAAGAATTTTGTTGTAAAAAAGGAAATGATAGTACATCAGTGGACTATCACAGTATGCTAAAGAATTGTAAAGTTTAAAAGTTGATAAACAAGTCTTACTATGGATGTGTCGATAGGCTTTACACGTTCAGTAGATTGTTTTCGGGATATAAACTAAATTTTACAACTGCTTAAATTTGTGGTTTAACACATCTTGGATAATGGACTTAGTACTCCGAAATTTGATTGAAGGGTTGCCTGATTCTGAGATACGAGGTCTTTATAGATGATTGATATCTGGGGTATTATACAAGTTCTTATGATTTTGCGGAAGCAATAGCCTAGAACTTCTATAATGCTTTTGCTAAAAACCCCAAACTGCATGCAATATTGAAAGTATCAAAGATCTAATCATTTGCAGTGTTGAAAAGATTCCTTAAATGGAACACTCCTGAAAGACGAGCCTTCATCTCTTTATCGGTACGGTAGTACTAACCTGAGCTCTCAAGGTCTCGCATAACCCAAATACATATCAATTACGCTATACTCACCTGTAAGATGAAATCTAGGGAATATGGATTCGGGAGTATATTCAAGAGGTGGGAACCATAGATAAGTCAAGTTTCATAATTGTTACCTAACATATCTTGGAACAATTGAGAAACGTGATGAAGTTTAAGTGGACAAACATATCAACAATCTAGGTAAACGAGTTTAAAACTTAAAGTCATTAAAAGGTCAACGGTACTGATGATATGTCTCAAACAACTGATATGATCCTTAGACACAAATTCACAAAAATATGTCTGTAAATATGTTTGTACATAGTTTACTCTACTTGTTAAAATTTCTGTAAATTTTTTTACTTACTTTTTAAATCCAAAAAGATTTTCAACGAGCCAATGTTGGAGAACGGATCATCGAAGTCTGGTAAGAAAAAGTTCATTAATTTGAAACTTTAAAAATTGAAGATAATATCAGGTGTTCACAATGGTTATAGCCAAGGTCATTAACTTGGACTTGGTTATATATTTGGTTAATCAAGGTCATTAACTTGGACTTGATCAACTAATGGATTTTTACAAATTAAATAATAAAAATGTGAAAGCTGAAGGTTTTAAACGTAAAATGTTTCAAGGTCATTAATTTGAACTTGAGATAACTGAGAAATGAAGATTTGAAGTACAAGTTTTGTACAGGTGGTATGAATACATGTGGTACAAAATTTCACAGTTAGAATCTGAAATGTTTATTTAAATTCCCAAGTACTTTGAAACAGGAAGTATAGTTTTAGGGGGAGCAGGATGAAACGTGATTGAAGATAGAGCTCAAAGCTAGGGGGAGCACAACTCACAACAAGGGGGAGCTTGGAGATTAAAGTTTTATCAAGTTAAATTGAAGATAAGAGAACGTTTGAAGATCATAAAGTTTAATGCTTATTCAAGGATAAAGATAAAGACTCAGGAGCTTATTTGAAGTCTGATGATTACGAGGCGTTCAAAGAAGACTATGACACTTGAAGACAGACGAGGATGATTATTGTCAAAGATGCCTATGAAAGTAGATGACTTCGGAAACATCCAGGGGGGAGTCTGTTGTGCATATTTCTGTTGCCTTCGTCATTACACGAGAACGAGTCTGGAATAAACGAGAGTTTCTGAAGACTGGACAAGACAAAGTAGATATCCAAGAGCGAGTCTATTGGTGCATAATGTCTATAGAATAGTCTTGTATCGAGTCTGTATAGAATAAGTGAAATAAGGCGTTTTTAAGTGGTTTGTAGGCAAGTTCGCTCGAGGATGGTTTTGGGAAGTCAGTTGCCGAACTGCTAGTAATCGCCCGAACTTCATCCATGTCCAGCGAACTTCCACTCCTATATATAGGTGCCTTGGGATTTCATTTGTAAGCAGTTGGAGATTTTGGCACAGAGACGGCGAAGCTCTGCCGGATCGGATCTTGAATGTATTGAACTTTAGATCAATGAAAACAACCTTTAAACGAGTAATTCTTGTTATTTGGTTAACTTGTCATTAGTTTCCGCCTAACCGGACAATAGATAACAAATTTAGGATTCCGAGCTGTTCGTGGACGTTCCTACATAGAGTACATCAGTAACCTATCTATACATAAACCAATGTATCACATGTATCATTTATTAGAGTATCACATGTATCATTTATTAGAGTCATCTAATTTTCTGTTTTTCTGTCTCTTTTTCATACTTATCTTATATTAATTAAATAATAATCTCAGTTAAAATTATTATTGGCCAATTAGTAAAATGTGTGATTCGTAAAATTCAAGTTGCCTAATATATATAATTATTGTATTTAATTTAGTCGAATTTCATAAATTATTTTAAATTATTATTACGTTATTCAAGGTAGAGTAAACTGTCATTTTGGTCCCTGTGGTTTGGGTAGTTTTGCCACTTTAGTCCAAATCTTAAAGTTGTTACATCTGGGTCCATGTGGTTTCAGTTTTATTGCCATTTTAGTCCAAAAGTAAAATCAGGTCATATTATTCAAATTAAATCATGCTATTTTATCATTTTCCTTAGGGGAAAAATGGTCAAACGCACTGGTTTTCGCCCTGTTATCCTGGGCCAAACGCTATTTTGTCCATTTTGCCCCTGAAGAAAAGAAAAAAATAACAGGATTTACTTTGAAAAATATGACCCTGATTTACTTTTGGACCAAAATGGCAATAAAACTAAAACCACAGGGACTCAGATACAAAAACTTTAAGATTTGGACTAAAGTGGCAAAACTGCCCAAACCTCAGGGACCAAAATGGCAGTTTACTCTTCAAGGTAATTATAATGTTACATACTTAAATGCTTTATAGTTTTAAAAGATGTCCGTATATAATATAGAGTATATCAGTAATCTATTTATACATAAATCAATGTGTGAAGGTGTCATTCATTAGAGTCATCTAATTTTCTGTTTCCCGTCTCTTTATCATACGTATCTTATATTAATTAAATAATAATTTAATATTAAATCTTATCCTACTTTGAATTTTAAATAGAATCCTTCTATTTTTCTAATAAAATATTATCTTTAAATTTAAATTATTAATTTAAGATAAGATACTTTTAAAAAACCAAACTTAATATTGTTGGATAAATATAAATATCAATACGGTAATAAATATATTAATCAAAACTAAAAGAATATTAACATAACACTACGTAAATTAATATCTCACATGCTTTATATTAATGTAACATTAACATTATATTGATAGTTTGAGAATGATATTATATTAATATAATAAACATGGTATTATTTAAAAAATGTGATGAGATATATCTTGTGAGTTCTTCTCGGTCAGGTGTTATATAACCTTTGAGAAAGACGTTTTTATTTGATTGAGTTTAGTTTACAAAAACAAACCTAATTTTAACCTTTTTTATTATTTAATATGTAAAATTACATTTATTCAACCACGTAATACACGAGTTTTTTTAAAGATATTACTTTTTTATTATCTATAACAATTACGTTATTCAACTTTATACACGAGTTTTTAAAGATATAAGTTTTTTTTTATTATTTGGTATACAAAACTACATTTGTTCAGCCTGTGTAATACACAAGGTTTTTAAAGATATTTTTTAATATATGGTATATAAAATTATATTTATTCAACGCGTATGATAAATAATACTTTTAAAAATATATTTTTATTATTTAATTTATAAAATTACATTTATTTAACTCATGTAATACACGGGGTTCTAACCTAGTTATAGAAATATATGAAAACTGATTTCTAAAGAAATTTTAATGCTATAGTACTTTAATAGATTTTATTATGTTATCTTTTATAACCCATTTTATTTTTTAACTAATAATTCAAAATTTAATGAAGATTAAATATGGATGTATTCTTTTTTCTAACGACAAATTTCTTTTAATCTCTATTGTTTGTGGGACTTGAACACTAGATCCTTCTCTCAAACACGCATGATTTAAAGGCTTTGTCTTTACTAATTACTCACCACCTCATTGGTTAATATGGATGTAGTCATGTAGGGGGAAAATCAAAACGATGAGTTGTTCGCTAATTATTAATTCACCAGTGTGTGTGTGTGTATAATATATATAGTGGAGGATCATGAGAAAACTAAATATAAATAAGAAACTACTAAAAGCAATAAAAAAAAAAAGCATAAAAACATACAATTTTTTTATAAAAATTGCCTGCTTTTTATGTATAAAAAAACTTTTTTTTTCAAAAAAAAAAAAAACTTGTACTACACATGTGCATATAAGTATACTACACATGTGCATTATATGTATATGTTGCACATGTGCATTATATACTTTTTTATTTTTTTAAAAAGTTTTTTAATATAATATATATAGCGATTTTTTATTAAAAAATAAAAAAAATTTATATTTTTTATGGCTTTTTTAGTTAATTTTTTGGTTTTCTCATTTAAACTAGTTTTCTCATGATCCATCCTATAATATATATATATATATATATATATAAATGCTTGTAAAACAAGGTTTCCAAGGTCAAGTACTCCCCGAGTAGTCGCTACAATGTAGGCTGCCGAGACGATTTTCTTTGACTCCGCCTAATTACTCGGAGTCGGTCAAACACGGTTAACCACGGCCAGAATCGGATTTGTAGGTCAAACTCGGGCCTAGTTTGACTCAAATAATAATAATAAAACATAATTTGTATGCCTACATATTAAAGAATGAATATCATCTTCACGTATTTTGTTATCAATATTTAGTAAATTTATGTTATTTGACATATATTTAATCTTAAAAAGTAATATCTTTATAATTTAATATGTTCGAGTACTCATCAAGTACTCTCCGTCTAGACCGGTACTCTCAACTTCCTGGTGGACCGACTAGGGAGCGCCTAACAACTTTTGCGACCATGATACCTTGAGTTGTGAGAACCGTAGAACTATTGTAAGCCTTTGATGAAGTAGTAATCAATGGTTGAGATTTTCTTAGAGATTTTAACTTTTATGAAAAGACTTTTCTCTTACAAAAATATATAATGGTTAAAAAAGACAATGAGGTCAACATAACTCTTTCTTTTTCTTTTTATGCAAAATGTAAAGAATATGTCAGATATTCTTTTTCCCACTCTATCTCTACTATTTTTGTCCTCCCTCTCCTCCTTTTCTTTTTGTCTTTAACACGTATGTATAATCAAATTACATGCAAGTAAAAAAGTAAAAATTCATGAAACTTCAACAAATCTAAATGAAACATTGAAAAATTCTTATTAGAAATAACCCAAAAAAATTGATAGAAATTATATCCTTAGACAAATTTTAAAAAAAAGTTATTACAAAGGAAAAACAAATATAATCATTAGTTCTGTCAAAACCATCGTTCCACCAAACCGCCTAGCTCTCGCTGGAGGTGCGACTCCAACCTGAGCCGTCATCATCTGGTTGAAGGAGCCACCAGCGTCTCTGTCGTGTCAAAACCATCGTCCATGCGCCACCACATAAACCCTTCATGCCTTACCTCCTTCATCTGCCACACCCACGTCCAGATCTGGAAAACGACCTTTCATGCCGTAAGGATTTGGTATGAACATATACTGTAAAACTTAGAAAAAACGAATTAAAAACATTGTTCGGTATTTCAATTTACTACATCCACATAAAAAATGGTACAAAAACCCGAATATGTTATAATTACACCAAACGTAAATCTGAACATATACATTTAAGAAATGTTATAATTTACACCAAACGTAAAACTTAGACAAAAACTCACAAAACAAAGTAAAAAAATGTCCAACATTTCAAATTTTTACATCGCGCAAAAAATATCGATACAAAACCCCAAAATGTTTAAGATAATATTTATAACCCTGAATTACCATTAACAAATGTGTTAGTGGTAGTAAGGGGTCGATCTGCGAAGAGTTTATGGTTTACGTATAGACTAGCTTGAATATGAATTTGTCACATTTTATGAAGCTTGCAATGTTTAAATTGTTTGTTTGTTTGAAAGAAATGTTGGAACTAACCAACAATTATGGTAAAGTTTGATTAACTACTAAAACTCAAATGGTCATGATTGACGAAAACACAATTAATGACTTAAAAAATGTTTGAGAAAAAGGGTTCACACATGGTTTTGGTAGTTGTCAACCTAGGATTCCTACAAGTTTTAGATTGAACTCAATTGTGTAACGATTAACGGTTTTAGTGTACCGTGACTTAGGTCCAATAACTATCAACGTTCCGAAGAACGGATAAGAATGCACTTTATAATCACAACAAGTAAAACCTAACCAAAACAACGCATAAATACACAAAACCATTTCGTAAAGTCAACTTTATAATCGTTCGACAATTTACGAATATGAAACAAATGTAAACTACTGTCAAAGGTTTCCAAAATCAATACAAATTATCACAAAGATGGATCAAAGAACAATTCAAAACCATAGATTAAACAACTACCTACACCGGGGTGAAACCAAGGTGATTAGCCGCTCATGGTGAATGGATCACGATCAACAATGGATGGAAACTCGAACTTGGACATCTTGAAGCTTTGATGGTGAGAATGTTGAGAATTAGAGTTTATGGTGAATAGTGACGATGAATTGATTGAAGGTTTCATGGTGATGGTGATTAGGATTGTGATCAAATGGATGAATTCGATTAATTGGGATGGATTGGAATGGTGGAAAATGATGGTGGGGATGATCTTGGCTCCAAGAACTAGTTTCAAACTCTCCAAACTCGTAACTCCCCTGGAATGGTCAAAAAACTGTGTTATAACTCGTCTCCCATTCAACAAAAATCAAAATTCACGACACAACAACAGACGAGCCGTCGCTGACGGCCAGAAGTGGCGTCTGTGTGTGCTCCTCCTAGTTCTCTCCGACGCTTTAACCTGCTGTCTATGAAAGATTATGACAACGGAAATACACACATGGCGTCGCCAACGGAACATTTGGGCGTCGGTGACGGTGCCCCTAAAACCAACTTTCTGTTTTCTTTGTTTCTTGGTTTCGGTTGACCCAGTTCGTGTCCCGGTGCTCCGTTCGTCTCCCGATTAGTCCCTTAAACTCCGTAAGACCTGCAAAACACAAATCCTATTAAAGTAGGCTATTCGAGATTAAAA
This sequence comes from Scalesia atractyloides, assembly GCA_947069175.1. Classification (NCBI taxonomy): domain Eukaryota; kingdom Viridiplantae; phylum Streptophyta; class Magnoliopsida; order Asterales; family Asteraceae; genus Scalesia; species Scalesia atractyloides. The sequence continues at coordinate 72,548,670 of CAMTDV010000024.1, forward strand.
GTTAAGTAAACACATGAACTTAAACAATAACGAACACCGGTTTTCAACCACGTATCAAGACGTGGGTTGAACGAGAAATACATTTCCCATTCTCGATACGTAAGCTAAGGTCTAATGTCATACTCGGTTCAAGCTTTTTACAATTTTCAACATATTTAGCAATAGATGATTAATCAAATAGAAATGGTTATCCAAGATTAATCCGCCCTTGAAACTCACAAGTCATGCATATCCCTCACAATGTTCTCTCCACTCGGTTTACAAATTAGCTAATTTAGTGATGCATTAGAAATTTTGAAAGTAGTCACTCAAAACCGACTAGAACACGTACCCGCATAGGCTTGCAACTTAATCATTTTCCCCCACCGAACATAACTACTAAGCACAAGTCAAAAGGTCTTTAAAGGGTTGTAACGGGGCTAGGCTAGGGGTGTGAATAGGATGTTTAAAAGTGGCTAAGATGATGAAAATTCGACTTTTATTATAACACAACTAAACTAAACACGACTACTAAAATTAACACACTAAGAGGAAACAAATTTCACCTTTTATTCACAACTACCATACATCTTTTTGTGCTTTTCTCAACTTCTTTTCTCTTGTTTTTCATGATATTTTTTGAATTTTTCAGTTTTTTTTCGTTAAGCCATAACTTTACAAACAACTAATCCTAAGATCGAATTTTCATCACACATGTTAAAAGAGGTTTAATGGTTAAGGGCTAAATGGGGTGATCAAACAAAAGGTTTAGGCTCAAAGTTGGTGACTAGGTGATAGATTTCGGGTAAGGGTAAGCAAGTGGTGTAAAAGAAAAAGGTTTACCTAATGCCTTAATCATTCTCGTGCTTGTATTCGGTCTATGGTCTCAAACGTATCAAAAGATGAAAGTTCTACAATACATGACTAATGGTCCACTCAAAGAAAGAATGATGTATAAAAGTGGTTCAAAAATCTCACATATAAAGGGTATGGTATGTGATATGCACAAATTACAAGTTTCTTAGGCGAATTATTCCCAAATAATCACCTGCTAAATACTCGTCACGCTATTACTTGAACTTTGACCATGACTAAAGAACAAATGGGTTTTGCCATCCCCCATTAACTTAGTTACTTGTGCCTTTTTAGATCGCTTCAAACAAAGACATTTTGAAAAAAATTTGAAAATTTCCCCCATCCCCACACTTGAGGTCAACATTGTCCTCAATTGTAGCGTTTAAATGAACGGGTCAACATCAAAAAACTTTTACTCCCCCATTGATGTGTGCAAAATGTAACATATAAATTACATCAAATGAGGCATAAAACTAACCTTTTTGAGTACTAATGTTGGAAAAAGCATGTTTCTTTGTTCCTTTTGTATTTTCAGGATAAAATAAGAGAACAAAAGAAGCAAATAAGCAGCCAAAACCAACAATACACACAGATGGAATAACGTGCCATGTCCGACCCCTCAGCAACACCCCAAAGACAAAAACAAGAGAAAGAAGCTGACCACGGGGCCGTGCCCAGCCAAGCATGGGGCGTGGTCAGGCATTGCACTTAAAGACAAAACATGTAGAAGCTTCTACGCCCACCACGGGGCCGTGCCCAGAACAACATGGGGCGTGGTCAACTCTAAGATTTGCAAAATCTTGATAGTATAGCAAAGAGTTGACCACGGGGCCGTGCCCAGGAGACACGGGGTCGTGTGGGGCCCTTTGCTGAAAAATGTAATTAATGAAGGAAGAGAAGATGATGGCCACGGGCCATGCCCGCTGGACACGGGCCGTGGCCGGGCTACTGTTTGGGCTATAAATAGGGGTGCTTGGTTCATTTCAAAGGCATCCCTTGGCAAACCACTTCTCTCTCACTTTGCCACCACTACAACACCAACACCCACCACCATCATCCATCTATCATCTAAAGTCTGGAGTAGTCTCGGTATCCAAGATTGATAGTATGGGTTCTTGTCAAACAAAGGCCTTGCTTGGCTAAATTCTTTACATAACTTGGTTAAGACTAATCTTTTATGTATTACTTTTAGTTTTTAATCTTTCGGCACTTTTTAATTGGGTAGGTATTAATGACTTTAATAACTAATTTCTTATGTTGAAAGTGAATTTTCCTAACTATTTCTTCATGATGTCATTGATTTGCCCATTCGTGTCTTTACAGTCTATATAAAGAGCGTTAACTACTTGGAAAGGGGGTTAGAAGGGTGGTTTAGTAAAATTCTTGTATCGTTCAGTGTATAGATCCTGCGAGGACTTGGTTCAAGCTTACTAGGACCTCCTCCAATACCTCAAAGGTATTGGATGGCGGGGGAGCGAATAGTTTGAACCCCTCATATGTAAATTACTATTAAAACTTTAAACCGGCTTCTTGGGATTGTATCCTTGTTGACTCAAACCACTTAGCCGAGGGTAACGTCACCTTCAAAAGCTGGGGGCCTACGACTTTTCGCATTAATAACTTTTTTAATTATCTTCCAATATTCTGACCCTTTGGGATTGTATCCCTGCAGACTCAAACCACTGGGTTGAGGGTAACGTCACCTTCAAAAGAGGGGCCTACTACTATAACTAAGATGATTTCTTAAAAAGTCCGAAAGTGCGAAAACTATCAAAGGATACATAAAAGAGAAGTTGGATCCAAGTGATTCTATCTTGTCTATTTGTATTTTATTTTATTTATCTTAGATTTAATTTTATGCTTTAAAAACCTTTTATCAAAAATTTGGATCGATTAGACGTTGACGCTAAACCGGTATTAAAAGCTCCTGTGTCCTTGGACGATCTCGGTATCTTACCGACACTATACTACGCTCACGATGGATGCACTTGCCCGAGTATGTGTTTAGTGTTAGTACAATATCGTGTTTTATAAATTTAAAACTTGACTAACGCATAAAATAGGCTCAAAATATCAATAAATTCATAACACATTTTACACACACCAAGTTTTTGTCTTCGTTGATGGGGACACAAGGATTTTAAGAAAGTTCAAAATTAGCAGCCTCATCATTTTTACCTATTTTTCTCTTTCTTTTTTTGGAATTATTCAGTTTTAGCAAATTCTGCACTTTCTGCAGAATTCAGCATGATCCGTGCCCGGTTAAACACGGGGTTGTGCCCACCATCATTACTGGCAGTTCAATTTTCTGAGTTACAGAAGAGTGACCACGGGGCGGTGGAGGTGCAACATGGGCCGTGCCCAGCTCCACAGTAACTGGGATCCAGAAAATTGTTAACTGTATCTCGACCACGGGCCGTGGTCATTGACCACGTGGCCGTGGTGAATCATCTAACTAGGATGTCTTTTTGTTTTAGTCACAGGACATCGAACACGATTACAGGGCCTGAAATCTTTACACTGTGCATGAGCTCCAGTAACGATAAAGACATAAAAGAACCTTTAGACGAGCCCGAATGCTTTCTAAGAAAAAGTCTATAAGCCAAGAACCAAGAGAAAGCTTCAAGGGATCAAGTCCTAATGGCGGATCAACGAACCCTTATGGATTACCTACGGCCTACGGTCGGTAATATTGGAGCCGCCATCAATGCGCCAAACGTCAATGCCAATAACTTCGAACTTCGGCCGCATCTGATTCAAATGCTCCAAAATCCCACAACTTTCCACGGCCTTCCCGATGAAGATCCCTAATTACATATTACCAACTTTTTGGAAATATGTGGACACATTTCGGATCAACGTAGCATCAAACGACACCATTCGCCTCCGAATGTTCCCATTTTCACTAAAGGACCGAGCTAAAGCTTGGTTAAACACCCTCCCAAGTGGGTCGGTAAACACTTGGGATGAAATTGCCCAAAAGTTTCTATATAAATATTTCCCGCCTTCTAAAACCGCTAAATTAATGACCGAAATAAACACATATTCACAAGAGGACGGGGAATCTTTATATGAAACTTGGGAAACATTCAAGGAGCTATTAAGAAAATGCCCTCATCGTGGCCTCGCAGTATGACAACAAGTATCCACTTTCTATAATGGTATGCTGCTACATATGAGACAAACAATCGACTCAAGCTCCGGGGGACTCTTAGGTAATAGACGCCCGAATGAAAAATATAATCAAATTGAGGAAATTGCTCAAAACAATTTTCAGTGGCACACCCCCCGGGGCTCAAAATCTACTGCCCCGGGCGCCCAAAAGGTAGATGAAAACACCTCTTTGCAAGCCCAAATCGATGCCTTATCTTCGAAAATAAAAAAGCTAGAAATAGCAAAAACGGCCTCGGTAATGGCTTGCGAAGGGTGTGGTGGGCCACATGAAAACTGGAGTTGTATGAAAGAAATGGAAAATCAAACGAAATGGTAAACTACATAGACAATCGACCTAGATCATCGCGTCCCCAACAGGTACCTACAACCAAGGGGGGCGAAACCATCCTAACCTTGGTTGGAGGGAACTAGGGAATAGTAGTAACCAACAAAATCAAAATCAAAGACCAAACTTTCAACAACAACCAAGAAATGAGTCACAAAATTTTACTCAATAATAAGGGGGTCGGGAGAGGCTTGAGGATCTCATCACACGCCTCATCGCCGAAACCGACAAATGGTACTCGGATCGCTTCTCACAAACGGAATCCGACATTAGAAACCAACGGGCTAGTCTTCAAAACATTGAAAAGCAACTAAGCCAACTAGCCCAAAGTTTCTCCGAAAGACCACAAGGCGCCTTACCCAGCAATACCGAAACCAATCCGAAGGCACAAGTACACTTCATAACATTACGAAATTGGAAAGTAGGTCCCAAGGAAATGCCACTTCCACCCACCGACAATAATCCACCCGCACAAACCACAAACCCACTCACCCACCAAAAAAATACCATCTCACAAAATCCTAAACCCACCAAAAACTCATCGGTACCTTACCCCGATCGGTTGCTTCGCCAAAAGACCGATGAGAAATTCACAAAATTCATAAACCTACTAAAACAATTGCACATCAATCTCCCATTTGTTGAAGTCCTCACTCAAATGCCAAAATACTCAAAATTCATGAGAGACTTCCTCACTCACAAAAGGAAGATTGAAACATTGCAATTAGTCAACCTAAGTGAAGAATGCTCGGCCGTACTCCTCAATAAACTCCCTCAAAAGAAAATCGACCCCGGGAGCTTCACCATCCCTTGCTCCATCGGGGATCTCCTGTAAGAAATGCATTAGCCGACCTCGGGGCTCGCATCAATCTCATGCCCGCATCAATGTTTGACCGACTCGGATTAGGAAAACCAAGCCCCATAAAAATGAGCATACAACTCGCCGATAGGTCAATCAAATACCCACAAGGTGTCACCAAGAATCTTTTGGTAAAGGTCGGAGAATTTGTCTTCCCGGTCGACATTGTCATGCTCGTCATGGAAGAAGACACCGATGTACCGCTCATTTTAGGAAGACCATTCCTTGCCACCGCTTGTGCCATGGTGGATGTAAGAAACGGGAAACTAACACTGAGGGTAGGAGACAAGGAAATGAAGTTCGGGTAGGAAAAAGAATAGAGGACGACCCGGTCAACTACATGTCTACATGAATGTCATAGACTCAATCTTGAATGACGCTCTCTAACGATGCAACATGGGATGCGAGACATCCCATTCGGGTAACACATGACAGGCATTGGGTCTAGCTAAGGACCCTTATAAATGTGGCGCACCACGGAGGCATTCCGCGAAACTATCCTTAGTGATAATGTAATTTAACTTTTATGTTTTCTAGTTTAAATTTTACTTTTCAGGAATAAGACACACTCGAAAAGATGATAACTACCGAAGGGACACTAAAACCACACCCCATGCACGTAAACAATACCTTTCGACAACTTTTTCAGCATCCGAACATGTGCAGCATGGGGCTGTGCCCAACTGAACACACCCCATACCCAGGTTCTGCAGAAATTTTTTTAACAGGTAACTGACCATGGGTTGTGCTCACTGGCCACGCCCTGTGGTCAACCTTATGTCTCACTTTGATACTGACACTCTGGACATGGGGCCGTTCCCGGACAACAGGGGCCCGTGGCCAGAAGCCTAGTGTCACAAAAATTTGTTTTAAACACGCTTTTACACGTTCGAATCAACCGAAAGACTTATTTTTGGACACATTGAGGACAATATGTAATTTAAGTGTGGGGGGGGGGGAGCTAAAACCTTGAATCTCGCAATTCCTAATAACAAGCCTTACACAAAACTCGTATTGAAACCGCTAATCACCCCAAATCTTTTTCAATTTTTTTACTTGTCTTGGTTTAAGTTGGGAATAACGAGTTCTAAAAAGTTATGTTTTTACAACTTTACAACCGATAGCGTTGTGATAAAAAGAACCAAACAAGAAAATTATAAAAAAGGCATGACAAATCTTTTTAAATTTTGATTATATATACTTGTTCATAATAAGAATCCATTCCCACAATAAGTGAGTTTTTGAGCCTTTATTGAGCATACATACATACATCTTTGAACTAAATGCTCACTTTTCGTTTCTTGTGTGAATAGCCGCTTGGTTCTACGACTCTAGAACTTGCCAAGACAATACATTCCCGGTGAAGGGGTATGGTCCCAAAAACCTTGCGCCAATCAAGGAAACCATACCCACTAATTAACTTTTAAGAAAAACCCTGCGCCAAGGATCCAAAGAAGGAAAGGAACACTTAACCACCTTGCGCGGGCCCGCGCAAGGTTTGAAGTTAACCTTGATCAATTTCCTTGGATAAACCTTGCGCCGATATTTATATCAAAGCAAGTATTCATCAAAAACGCTGCGCCAAGGATCCAAAGAAGGAAAGGATCACTTAACCACCTTGCGCGCGCCCGCGCAAGGTTCGAAGTTAACCTTGATCAATTTTCTTGGATAAACCTTGCGCCGATATTTATATCAAAGCAAGTATTCATCAAAAACGCTGCGCCAAGGATCCAAAGAAGGAAAGGATCACTTAACCACCTTGCGCGGGCCCGCGCAACGTTCGAAGTTAACCTTGATCAATTTCCTTGGATAAACCTTGCACCAATATTTATATCAAAGCAAGTATTCATCAAAAACGCTTCGCCAAGCAGCAAGAAGAGGAAAGGAGATCAGTTAACTAACTTACGCTCTCGCGCAAAGAAACAGTTAATCCAGGAGAAACTTTCCCTTAGCAAAACCTTGAATTGGTGTAAAGACAAAAGGAATCTTTTCTGTTGTAACAGAATGGACACGTGGCAAGCAACAGGTGGGTAACAGCTGTGAAATCTTCTAGAAGCCACTATTACCCAATTGTGCAAAGCATCTTTTCGGTTACAACCAATTGCCACGTGGCAGCATCTGGACGACTCAGAAAGATCACGATGATGGCACGCTCACTTCTATAAAAAAGTAGTGATCTCATGCTGGCACGTGGCATCTCCCTAACCGTTGATGAGCTCGCGATCCGTGTGCATCAACGGATTGACACCAACTTGACGGAATAGCAAAAGATTCCGTTAAGTTTTTCATCTCTCATTTTGGCGCCTAAACTCTGGCTATAAATAAGTAACTTGGACTTCAAGCAGGAGGTATTCACTCTCAAGCACTCTCTCTCTTACTTAACTTTACTCCTGACTACCTGTACTTATTCTCACGCCGGAGGGTGGTCATGGAGAGAACCCCCTTCTCCCCGTGGCGAGCTAACGGTGTTCTGTTTTGCAGGATCAACAGGAATACTGTTACATCCGTTATCATCATGAAACTAAACGAAAGATTAACCTTTTTATGCAGAACCCTTTGCATAGATCTAATTAGATTCCGATCAGGTGGATCTAGGGTTTCTTCATTGGCGCCCACCGTGGGGCTCGAACCCACGACCAAATCTCCCGCGGAAGTCTTAAGCACTGAAAATTACCAATTCAAACAACCACCTCCCATGAAGAACAAAAAGGGCCAAGATCCAAATCTCTTCTGTGATTTCCACAAAGATACTGAGCATACAACCGACAAATGCATTAGCTTGCGCACAGAAATGGAAAAGGCTTTAAAAAGTGGTAAGCTAACACACTTAGTACAACCAGTTCGCAAAGAAGTCAGGCAGCTGACGCACGAAGATGAGGGGCCGAGTAACAAGAAAATGAAACAAGTTGCCATTATTCAAGGAGGCTCGTCACGCAAGCGCAACTTTCAGAAGTTCCGAGGAGAGAAATGGCGAGAACAGCAAGTGATATTTCATGTGATTCCCGGCGGACCTTAGGAAGAAAGACCTGTTGTCATTACAGGTATTTTCGGCCATTATCGAACTGACTATATGTTCATAGACCCGGGAGTTCTATGGACATCATATACGAACAATGTTTCAAGCAGTTAGATCCGGAAGATAAGGCACGCCAAGAACCAGTCGATTTCCCACTGACTGGATTCTGCAACGAGGCTGTCTTTCCCCTTGGACATATAGTTTTCCCCGTCACTCTTTCAGACGGTAGACACTCGTGAACGATTCAAGTGAACTTTATGGTCACCCAGCAACTTCTCGTCATGACGTGTTATTAGGGCGACGAGCACAGCGAGATTTTAGCATGATCACATCTGCGCCACATGCTGCTTGTGGTTTCCCAACGCCAACTGGCGTAGCTATTTTATTCTCTCAAAAAGAGATTATGTCTATCGAAGAACCAGTGGTTAAGGCGACCAAATCATCACAACCGATTGAATCAGAGAAATGGGTTTTGAACAATAAGTACCCAGAACAACCAATTGTCCTTGGACCCACAGTTTCTATGGCAAGTCGGGCAAAACTTAAGACCTTGTTGTTTTGAAATATGGATATCTTCACATGGACTCCTACAGATATGGTAGGGGTTCTACGCAAGATAGTTGAGCATTAATTAAACGTCTTCCCGACGGCGCAGCCGGTGGTTCAGAAAAAGCGCAGCCTCGGATCCGAAAAGACCGAAGCAATGAATGAGCAAGTTGTAGAATTATGAAAGCTGGGATCCTGCACGAAGTCAAATATCAAACCTGGGTTGCAAACCCAGTAATGGTGAAAAAGCACAATGGCGGCTGGCGCATGTGCGTTGATTTTAAAGATTTGAATAAAGCGTGTCCCAAAGACTGCTTCTCTCTTCCCGAGATAGACAAGAAAGTCGATTCGTTAGCTTCTTTCCGTTGGAAATGTTTCTTAGATTGTTATAAAGGATATCATCAAGTGCTGATGAAAAAAGAGGACGAAGACAAAATAGCTTTCCGCACGGAGAAAGGAATTTTTTGCTACACAAAAATGCCCTTTGGTCTCTGCAATGCGGGAGCTACTTACCAATGATTAATGGACACCGTCTTTGGCGATGATATAAGCAAGACAATAGAAGTTTACATCGACGACTTGGTCATCATGAGCAATTCGAAAGAAATGATGCTAGAAAATATCCAGAGAACCTTCGATTCCTTGCGCAAGGTCAATTTGAAGTTAAACCCAGGGAAATGCTCTTTTGGCATGGAAGAAGGAAAATTCCTAGGTTTTGTGGCCACGAAGGAAGGATTCAAGGTCAATCCTGAAAAGGTGGAGGCCATCCAAAAAATGTCGTCTCCCACCACCATCAAAGAAATGCAACGATTGGCTGGGAGATTAGTTGCACTTAACCGTTTATTGGCCAATCATGCTGCAAAGTCATTCCCATTTATCCGAACCTTGCGCAATTGTGTCAAAAGTAAAACATTTTCATGGACTCCCGATGCGGAGAAAGCTTTTCTAAAAATGAAGGATTGTCTCATATAATTACCCACACTTACTGCGCCGCGCAGCAAAGAGCCGATGATTCTTTATCTTTCAGCATCTCCAATGGCAGTTGGAGCAGTATTAATGGTGGATCGCGAGGGTGTTCAATCTCCAATATATTACATCAGTAAAATGCTGAATGATCTAGAAACTCGATATTCTATAATGGAAAAATTAATGTTAGCTCTTGTTCACGCCTCGCGCAGGCTGAGGCGATATTTTACAGGACAAGTCATTATGGTTCTTACAAATTATCATATTGGCCAAGTCTTATCTAAGCAAGATGTCTCAGGATGCCTCGCGAAGTGGGCAATTGAATTGGGAGCATACAACATCTGTTACAAACCAAGACCAGCTATCAAGGGTCAAGTATTAGCCGACTTCTGTCACACCCCGACCCGCAGCGGAATAAGAGTCGGGGCATAATTGGGTTATCACCAAAGCTCATGACATTTACTAATATGTTTCATATTTAATTAAGTCAAAGTTACATTTTCAAATATCCAAACATGTTATTCAATACAAAGGAAATAAACCAAACATAACAATCCCAACTCTAAATCGTTTTATTCTTCTAGTCCAAGTCCTATGTGTTCCTAGCTGCTGCTGGTTCACCTGTATCATGTGTAAAATGGGGGTTTTTGGGTCAACATAAGTTGGCGAGTGAACCTTATTAGATAAACATTTATTAATGAATTAATTGTTAGTTTATCAATGAAAAATTGTGCATAATCATAGATGAGCAAATGTAAATAATCAAGCAATGGCAATTAGCAGTCACAACTATAACATACAATAACGCATGACAGCATACATGAACATACCAACATCATACTGTAAATAACATAAATGAACTGTGCGATCAAGGCTCAATCAAACGGAGCCGATCGTATTGCATGTACTGAAAATGAAAATGTCTGTGAGATCAAGGCTCAATCAAACGAAGTCGATCGTATGTGGGCACGCCAGGTTCAACCTCATAATGAAATGGGGAACATGCTCAACGCTCATAATGTAATGGGGAGCGGCGGCCTATGAAATTGCATGTACTGAAAATAATAAACTTGCATCCAACAATAACAACACAACAGGAAACATACTGAATACACTAGTTCATGATATGATGTATGCACAATGGTTTAAGTATAATATATATATATCAAGACACATGATACACCCCAAAACGTGATTAAAACGGGGAATTTGTAAAGATTCACTCACATTGGGTGCGTTGGATTGGAGATGGTGAGATGCGCACGAATTAGATGAGCGGACAACGAGAAATACTAACCTAAATAATAACGGAAAAATATATTAAACGAGTGGATTTTATTAAGGATTTATAATGAAATTTTTAGATATATTTTTGTGAGTTCAAGGCCATTTTCTATCTTTAAAAAATGTTATTTTTAAGTATTTTTAATTGATTTTTAAATTAAATTAAATAAATAAAAATATAAAAAAAAATTGTTTATTTAGCGTTGACCGTTGACCGGTTCGGTCAGCGAATTAATCTGCGCCGGGTGAGGCTCGAACCCGAGACCTCCCGTTCGCGTGCACGCAGCTCTACCAACTGAGCTACGTGTCTAACCTGATATAATCTTGTTTTTATTTATACTTATACACTTATTCAGTTCACCCAGAATTCTCTTTAATTTCAAAAACATTTTAATTCAACGGACCGGTGTAAGTGACGGGTTTCGAACGCGCGACGTATGGTTCGTGTTGCACACAGTCCACTGCTAGACTATGTGTCTAACCCGGTTATTATCTCGGTTTTTATTATACTTAACAACTAACTGAGTTAACCCGGTTTAGTTTTTGATCAAAAAGGCATTTTATTACACAAGGTGTGCGTGGAGCAGGGATCGAACTCGGGACGTGTATGGTTTTTGTTTGCACACAGTCCACCGCTGGACTGTGTGTCTAACCCGTTTATAATTCCGATTTTAATTAATCTTATGTCATCACTGAACTCGTCTTCTTCATTACAAATGCAGACATCAATCAAAACAAACGATACGCGATTAATTTAGTTAATGAACATGATGTCCAGTTTGAATGCATTGAACCGAAAAGTTTGGGGAAAGAAGATACCGAACAGATCGTCTTCTTCAGAGAATCCGGCGAAACTTGTCGGCTCTGTTTTTGGAACCTTCGGCTGTGAGAATCAATTAACAGGTTTAAGGGATTAGATGTGAAATTGAACTAATGAGTATTGATTATCAGCACGTTGGAATGAGCATACCGGTAATCAACGAGTTTCCGACAATTCCAGAAGTTTTCCGGCGAAAACAGAAAATCCAGCAATGTCGTCTGTGGTTGATTATGAGCGATGGGTTAATGTTAGTAAGGTTCTAACAATTGATTGAAACTGTAAAGTAGAAGTATTTTACCGGTTTGAGTTGAATACGGTTTTCCGGCGACTTTTGCAGAAAATTCCGGCGAGCTGTTTTAGGCGTTCTGATGGTCTGAAAATGCGACGAAAATGAAATGGAGTATTGGTATGATATCTCTGAGTCGCGAGAGTGGTCTGAAGTTTGTGTAATTCTGGACTTGATGATTTTTCGGTTTTAAAAACCGACAATGATGAGTCTTTAAGTTTAATCAATTTCCGATTTGATTAAAAACCGTCGGTGCATCGGTTATAAACTGAACGTGTGAATAAACAACGAATTGACGATTGGTTTGCCGATTACCGTTTCTCAGATAGCGCAACCGGTTTTAACTAGGTTTGTGTATAAATTTCGTTTGTGTTTCTAGAGTTAGCAGAAAACACAATGTGGCGGAGTGGTCTTGGGAGTGGGTGTTAAGTTGCTGAAGTGTGTCTTGGCTGACCCGGGTTCGAGTCCCGGCAGCATTATAATTTTTTTTATTTATTTTATTTTAACTTTTCATCAAATATAATTTTTATAGTTTAGTTTATTTATTAATTATGTATTGTTTTAAATCAAAATAATCATAAATATTTGACATAACTTTTATAACTTGATATTCGATTACAAAACGGAGCGGGTTTTGAAAACCCGATTTTTTACAAATGTTACAGTATCTCCTACTTTTAGGAATTTCGTCCCGAAATTTAAGTAGTTGAAGTAGTAGGAAAAGGATGCGGGTATTTTTCACGCATTGAGTCTTCACGTTCCCAAGTAAACTCAGGTCCCCGTTTCGACTCCCAGGTACCCTAACAATTGGAATGCGACTTCGTCGAAGACGTTTCTCCCCGTAGTCCATGATCTCCACTGGTCTTTCAATAAAATGCATAGATTCATCAATCTGAATATCTTCCAGCGGAATATGGAGATTCTCATCAGCGAGGCACTTCTTCAAGTTCGACACGTGGAATGTGGGATGAATCCTGTTGAGTTCTTCTGGTAGGTCAAGCTTGTATGCTACAGGACCTACTCTTTCGAGTATCTTGAAAGGTCCTACGTAACGAGGTGCTAGCTTCCCCTTTTGACCAAAACGAACTACTCCCTTCCACGGTGATACTTTTAAAAGCACATGATCACCAATGTTAAACTCTAAGGGCTTCCGTCGTTTATCTGCATAACTCTTTTGACGACTTTGAGCCGCTAGAAGATTGTTTCGAATTTGATGAATCTTGTCTGTGGTTTCTTGGATCAATTCTGGACCAGTAATTTGTGCTTCCCCAATTTCGTGCCAACATACAGGAGATCGGCACTTACGACCATATAAGGCTTCAAAAGGTGCCATGCCGATGCTCGAATGATAGCTGTTGTTGTACGAAAATTCAACTAATGGTAGGTGGGCGTCCCAATTTCCCTTGAAGTCTATGACACATGCTCTAAGCATATCTTCAAGAGTTTGGATGGTGCGCTCAGACTGTCCATCAGTTTGAGGATGATAGGCGGTACTGAGATCTAATCGTGTGCCCATAGCGGATTGTACTGCTTGCCATGTTCGTGAGGTGAAACGACCATCACGATCAGATATAATACTTAACGGTACCCCATGTCGGCTTACGATTTCGTTGATATAAATACGTGCAAGCTTTTCGTTTTTGAAATCTTCGCGGATAGGAATAAAGTGAGCTGATGTTGTAAGTCGGTCTATAATTACCCATATTGTGTCATACCCACCAGAAGTGCGAGGTAACCCGGTAATGAAATCCATGGTTATATTTTCCCACTTCCATACAGGTATTTCCGGTTGGACTAGAAGTCCTGAGGGTCTTTGGTGTTCAGCCTTCACCTTAGAACATGTGAGGCACTTGGAAACAAAAATGGCAATATCCTTCTTCATTCCAGGCCACCAATAGGTGTATCGTAGGTCTTGATACATCTTATCGGCTCCTGGGTGTATAGAATATCGGTTTTTGTGAGCTTCATTCATAAGAGTTTCACGAAGATTGTTGTGGTTAGGAATCCAGATACGATCTAGGTAATACAGAATACCGTCTGATTTAGTTTCAAGTTTTAGCTCGGCTCCATAGGACATCTCCTTTCGTACATCTTCTTCTGTTATTGAAACGTGTTGGGCTTCTCGAATTTGATCTTTAATGTCGGTTATAATTTGCGAACATAGAAGATGAATGGAGTTCGCATAACCCTTTCGACTAAGTGCATCAGCCACCACATTTGCTTTACCAGGGTGGTATCTAATTTCACAGTCGTAATCATTCAGAAGTTCGACCCATCTTCGTTGCCTCATGTTTAACTCTTTTTGATTGAAGATATGTTGAAGACTCTTGTGGTCAGTGTATATTTCACACTTAGTACCATAGAGATAATGTCTCCATATCTTAAGAGCGAATACAACGGCTCCAAGTTCTAGGTCATGAGTGGTGTAGTTCTTTTCATGCGTCTTGAGTTGTCTCGAGGCATAAGCTATGACTTTTCCTCTTTGCATGAGAACGCAGCCTAATCCTTGCCCTGACACGTCGCAATAGACTACAAAATCATCACAACCTTCAGGAAGAGTGAGGATTGGTGCATCACAAAGTTTTTGTTTAAGAGTTTGAAAAGCTTCTTCTTGCTTGGGTCCCCATATGAAAGGTTTTCCCTTATGAGTTAAAGCCGTGAGTGGTACAGCAATGCGAGAGAACTTTGAAATGAACCGACGATAATAGCCAGCTAGTCCAAGAAAAGATCTTACTTCAGTTGGTGTACGTGGAGCTTGCCATTCTTGAACTGCTTTGATCTTTGAAGGGTCAACATGTATTCCCTTGTCATTGACTACATGCCCGAGGAATTGCACCTCTTTTAACCAGAATTCACATTTGGAGAACTTGGCATAAAGCTTTTCCTTTTCTAGAAGTGCAAGAACGAGTCTAAGATGACGCTCATGATCAACTTTAGATTTTGAATAAATAAGAATATCGTCGATGAAGACTATAACAAATCGATCAAGATAAGGTTTGCAGACTCTGTTCATTAGGTCCATGAAGACAGCTGGTGCGTTGGTTAATCCAAATGGCATAACCATGAATTCATAGTGGCCATAACGAGTTCGAAAAGCAGTCTTAGGGACGTCTTCTTCATGCACTCTAAGTTGATGATAGCCAGATCGAAGATCGATTTTTGAAAAGCAGCTGGCACCTTGTAGTTGGTCAAGAAGATCATCAATGCGAGGTAAAGGATAGCGATTCTTGATTGTTAACTTGTTGAGCTCTCTGTAGTCGATGCACATACGAAAAGATCCATCTTTCTTCTTTACAAAAAGGACAGGTGCACCCCAAGGCGACGAGCTAGGACGTATGAATCCCTTGTCAGTCAACTCTTGCAATTGACTGGCTAGCTCTTGCATTTCAGAGGGGGCTAACCTATATGGAGATTTTGCAACTGGTGTAGCACCAGGTATATGATCAATACGGAATTCGACGTCTCTAACTGGAGGAAGTCCTAAAATGTCGACAGGAAAAACTTGTGGAAAGTCTTTTACTACAGGAATGTCTTCAAGTTTCTTCTCCATGGTTCCCTTTTTGATGATATGAGCTAAAAACGCGACATAATTCTTGCGAAGATATTTTTGAGCTTGAAGACAAGACATTAAGCTAAGCCCTTTCGACGAGGTTTCTCCAATGATTCGAAGAGTCTGACCGTTTGAAAGAGGAATACGAATAAATTTTTCACGACATACAACTTCCGCCTGATGTTGACTGAGCCAATCCATACCGATTATGATGTCAAAACTTCCCAGCTTCATAGGAATAAGATCGACTGAGAAATCGTGGTCGTTTACGGTGAGTGTACAGTTGCGTAAAATAGAGTCTAATGAAACTGGTTTCCCATCCGCAACTTCTACCGTTATGGATTCCGTTAGCTTATCCCGATTTTTGCTTAAGATAGGTTCAAATTCTAAAGACACAAAACTTCTATCCGCACCAGTATCAAATAACATAGAGGCATATCTACCATTTATAAGGAACGTACCGTTGACCACATTGCCGTCAGCTCTGGCCTGGTTAGCGTTGATATTGAAAGCTCTCCCTCTTGCAGGTGGGGGAGCTTGGTTTGCTTGGTTCACCGGGTTGGCTTGGGCCTGAGCATGAATAATATTAACCAACCTTGGACAAGTGTTTCGGAAATGGCTTGGGTCGCCACAATTGTAGCAAGCCCGCATTGGTTGACCCATAGGATAAATGGGCTGGTAATATGTTTGGGCTAAATGTTGAGTGGGTGGTAGTAGGGGTTGTTGGCCTTGGCCCATTATTTGTTGGTGGGTTTGGGTTAAAGGTTGGTGGCGGTTCGTTCGTTGAGGCATGCGGCAAGTTTGAACATTATGACCCGCGCGACCGCAGCCGGTGCAATATTGACAAGGATGATCAGGGGAATGGTGATATTGGCAATGGTTACATTTTGGTAACGGGCCTGTGTAGGGTCTTCTGTATGGTGCGGGTGAAGGAGTGACTTGAGTAATGGGTGCAGCAGGAATAGGGGAGTTAGTTTGAGTAACCGCAAAATTTCTGGTGTTGCGCTTCCTCTTATTGGCGAACTTAGAGGAAGGAATGGGGTGGTTCCCTCAACAGGGGCTTTCTTCTTCTCTTCTTTGAACTTCCCGTTGCGAATTTGGTTTTCGGTCAGTTCAGTTGCTAACTCCATAGCAGCTTCAAGTGTTACTGGTGAAACGCTGAGAACTAAATCTTGGATTTTTGAGGGAAGTCCTCGAATATAGTGCTCGATCAGACGATAGGTTGGGGTGAACAAATTTGGAACCATTTGGTTCAATTCCAAGAACCTCTTGTTATATGTAGTGTGATCACCCTCCTTTTGCTTTAGAGAATGAAACTCGTCCTCCAGCTTTTTAATTTCACTTCTAGGACAGAAACGCCTAGTCATGATTTCCCTTAACTCCTCCCAAGTTAAGGCCATCGCATCTTCAGTTCCCCTCTTCCCTTTCTCAGTATTCCACCAAGTGAGAGCTACCCCAAATAGTCTCCCGGTGGCGTATCTGACCTTGCGATCCTCAGGACAATCGCAGTTTAGAAAGGTGTTTTCCATCTCCTCGAACCAATGTAGGAGAGCAGTGACACCCTCGGTCCCTTCAAATTTAGGAGGATCACAGGACTTAAAATGTTTGTAAGAGCACTTGCTGGTAGGAGGGTTGTCGATGTTCTGGTCCTGTTGTTGGGGTGGGTTAGTAGGATTTGTAGCAAGGGCTTGTTGTACTTGGACCACAATGTCAGGCAGTATCGTGGCCATTTGTTTCGCGATCTGAGTGGCCAAACGTTCCTGAGACCTTCCCGATCTTTTACCCCTTCGTTGCTGTCTAGACGACATCTACAGGATCATAAAATGAGAAGATTGTGAGTTTATGGTGTCTTTTTAGGTGTCATGTGTCTTTAAGAAAATGAAAATAACATAAATATCAATAATGCAACTACATCCATAGGATGTCTTGGGTTCGCTCATGTTGGGCCTCAAATGTCCCCCATACCTTCACCTACATAGTCATGTGGGCCCCCATGGCTATTGGCTTGGTAGGATTCGCATTAGTATTGGCAATTTAACACTCGCATCCCCCGAATGCAAACCACAAAATATATTCTTGAGATGTTTGGTCGGAATGTGTCCAGGTGTAGACACAATGACAACTCAAAGTGGGGTTAGCTCACACGACGTTTGGTATAGCATGCTTTGGCCTAATAGGTACTTCGTACTCTCATCGTTAGTCCCCAGGTAGGCAAACTGGTCCTTTATTTTGGATTTATACGAATGCCAGCCTAGACAGGACGTTCCGACTACCGGTACTGGTACCCCTCCAGTTACTACATGCCCGTCATGAGAACTCACTTTGATGAGATTTGAAAACACGAAAATCATTGTAAAAGCAATCATGATGTGGTGTGTGCTTTCATGGATGTGATATGTTATGAGCATACGATTCATGATAGGCATTATATGAAAATACATACTTATGAACATGCTTGGACAATATCAAATGTAACATTTAACATAAAACATATAAACATCATGAAATTTGGCATATAACACAAAAATCTTATAAGTTTCTAATCGACTATAGTATAGGCTCTAAGGGTCTAATAACCTATCCTATATCCCTATAGTCATGGCTCTGATACCAATCTGTCACACCCCGACCCGCAGCGGAATAAGAGTCGGGGCATAATTGGGTTATCACCAAAGCTCATGACATTTACTAATATGTTTCATATTTAATAAAGTCAAAGTTACATTTTCAAATATCCAAACATGTTCATTCAATACAAAGGAAATAAACCAAACATAACAATCCCAACTCTAAATCGTTTTATTCTTCTAGTCCAAGTCCTATGTGTTCCTAGCTGCTGCTGGTTCACCTGTATCATGTGTAAAATGGGGGTTTTTGGGTCAACATAAGTTGGCGAGTGAACCTTATTAGATAAACATTTAGTAATGAATTAATTGTTAGTTTATCAATGAAAAATTGTGCATAATCATAGATGAGCAAATGCAAATAATCAAGCAATGGCAATTAGCAGTCACAACTATAACATACAATAACGCATGACAGCATACATGAACATACCAACATCATACTGTAAATAACATAAATGAACTGTGCGATCAAGGCTCAATCAAACGGAGCCGATCGTATTGCATGTACTGAAAATGAAAATGTCTGTGCGATCAAGGCTCAATCAAACGGAGCCGATCGTATGTGGGCACGCCAGGTTCAACCTCATAATGAAATGGGGAACATGCTCAACGCTCATAATGTAATGGGGAGCGGCGGCCTATGAAATTGCATGTACTGAAAATAATAAACTTGCATCCAACAATAACAACACAACAGGAAACATACTGAATACACTAGTTCATGATATGATGTATGCACAATGGTTTAAGTATAATATATATATCAAGACACATGATACACCCCAAAACGTGATTAAAACGGGGAATTTGTAAAGATTCACTCACATTGGGTGCGTTGGATTGGAGATGGTGAGATGCGCACGAATTAGATGAGCGGACAACGAGAAATACTAACCTAAATAATAACGGAAAAATATATTAAACGAGTGGATTTTATTAAGGATTTTAATGAAATTTTTAGATATATTTTTGTGAGTTCAAGGCCATTTTCTATCTTTAAAAAATGTTATTTTTAAGTATTTTTAATTGATTTTTAAATTAAATTAAATAAATAAAAATATAAAAAAAATTTGTTTATATAGCGTTGACCGTTGACCGGTTCGGTCAGCGAATTAATCTGCGCCGGGTGAGGCTCGAACCCGAGACCTCCCGTTCGCGTGCACGCAGCTCTACCAACTGAGCTACGTGTCTAACCTGATATAATCTTGTTTTTATTTATACTTATACACTTATTCAGTTCACCCAGAATTCTCTTTAATTTCAAAAACATTTTAATTCAACGGACCGGTGTAAGTGACGGGTTTCGAACGCGCGACGTATGGTTCGTGTTGCACACAGTCCACTGCTAGACTATGTGTCTAACCCGGTTATTATCTCGGTTTTTATTATACTTAACAACTAACTGAGTTAACCCGGTTTAGTTTTTGATCAAAAAGGCATTTTATTACACAAGGTGTGCGTGGAGCAGGGATCGAACTCGGGACGTGTATGGTTTTTGTTTGCACACAGTCCACCGCTGGACTGTGTGTCTAACCCGTTTATAATTCCGATTTTAATTAATCTTATGTCATCACTGAACTCGTCTTCTTCATTACAAATGCAGACATCAATCAAAACAAACGATACGCGATTAATTTAGTTAATGAACATGATGTCCAGTTTGAATGCATTGAACCGAAAAGTTTGGGGAAAGAAGATACCGAACAGATCGTCTTCTTCAGAGAATCCGGCGAAACTTGTCGGCTCTGTTTTTGGAACCTTCGGCTGTGAGAATCAATTAACAGGTTTAAGGGATTAGATGTGAAATTGAACTAATGAGTATTGATTATCAGCACGTTGGAATGAGCATACCGGTAATCAACGAGTTTCCGACAATTCCAGAAGTTTTCCGGCGAAAACAGAAAATCCAGCAATGTCGTCTGTGGTTGATTATGAGCGATGGGTTAATGTTAGTAAGGTTCTAACAATTGATTGAAACTGTAAAGTAGAAGTATTTTACCGGTTTGAGTTGAATACGGTTTTCCGGCGACTTTTGCAGAAAATTCCGGCGAGCTGTTTTAGGCGTTCTGATGGTCTGAAAATGCGACGAAAATGAAATGGAGTATTGGTATGATATCTCTGAGTCGCGAGAGTGGTCTGAAGTTTGTGTAATTCTGGACTTGATGATTTTTCGGTTTTAAAAACCGACAATGATGAGTCTTTAAGTTTAATCAATTTCCGATTTGATTAAAAACCGTCGGTGCATCGGTTATAAACTGAACGTGTGAATAAACAACGAATTGACGATTGGTTTGCCGATTACCGTTTCTCAGATAGCGCAACCGGTTTTAACTAGGTTTGTGTATAAATTTCGTTTGTGTTTCTAGAGTTAGCAGAAAACACAATGTGGCGGAGTGGTCTTGGGAGTGGGTGTTAAGTTGCTGAAGTGTGTCTTGGCTGACCCGGGTTCGAGTCCCGGCAGCATTATAATTTTTTTTATTTATTTTATTTTAACTTTTCATCAAATATAATTTTTATAGTTTAGTTTATTTATTAATTATGTATTGTTTTAAATCAAAATAATCATAAATATTCGACATAACTTTTATAACTTGATATTCGATTACAAAACGGAGCGGGTTTTGAAAACCCGATTTTTTACAAATGTTACAACTTCATTGCTGAAATTCCAGCAGATAAGGTTGAAGAATGCGAAGCAATTCAAAATCCAGTTCCCATTGTTGATGACAGAGAATGGATCTTATACACTGACGGCGCACAAAAACAATGAGGGGGCAGGAGAAGGATTACGTTTGATAAGTCAAGACAGTGCAGAATTCACTTATGCAATCCGGCTTGAGTTTAAGAGCACCAACAATGAAGCAGAATATGAAGCTTTCTTAGCTTGCTTGCGTCTGGCTATTAAAATGGGTGTGTCAAGCCTAACAGCTCATGTTGACTCTAAGCTTGTTGCCGAACAAATTGTCGGATCTTATGATGCAAAGGGCGACATCATGGCCCTCTATCTAGAACAAGCGAAAGCACTCATCACTCAGTTTAAGCAATTCCAAGTTATCCATATAAATCGGAGTGAGAATAAACATGCCGACGCCTTGAGCAAATTAGTTGCAACAAGTTTTCAACATTTGGCAAGAGCGGTTCGCATTGAAGTATTAAGCAACCCATCGGTACCACTCAAACAAGTAAGCATGGTGGAAATCGGAGATCCATCTTGGATGTCTCCAATAATTATGTACCTGCTGCATGGATCACTTCCAACAGACAAAGCTCAAGCAAGGAAAATACGATGTAAGGCAATCAATTATGAAATGGCAGATGGTATCTTATACCGGAAGTCATATTCTGGACCTTTACTTCGTTGTATGAGCAAACATGATGCGTAATATCTAGTACGAGAAATCCACGAAGGATTATGCGGTATCCATTCTGGTCCGCGCTTGGTGATGGCCAAGATTATGAGTACAGGCTATTACTGGCCTGGAATGTATGTTGATGCAGTTGAGATTCTGCGCAAGTGTATGTCCTGTCAGAGGCATGCTCTGAAGACGTTGCGCCCAAAAAATCCTCTTGTTCCGATAACCATTGCTTGGCCTTTCCAACAGTGGGGGATTGATCTTATCAGACCCTTTCCAGATGCGCCGGGCGCAGTCAAATTCGTTATTGTCGCTGTTGATTATTTTACCAAATGGGTGGAGGCTAAGCCGTTAGCATCCACCACAACGATGGTAGTTCGTAAATTTATATGGGAGCACATTATCTGCCGGTTCGGCTTAGCATTACGAATTATTACCGACAATGGTCCCAATCTCACAGCTGCAGAACTACAAGCATGGATGCAGGAAATGAAAATCAAACATGTTTTTGCTTCCGTTGCCCATCCACAGGCAAACGGACAGGTAGAAAGCATAAACAAACAACTGGTGGAAGGCATAAAAGCACGCCTGGGCACGACTCGACGTGGCTGGGTTGATGAATTACCAAGCATATATTATGGGCGCATCGGACAATGCCAAAAACAAGCAATGGCGAAACACCATTTAGTCTTGTTTACGGCACAGAAGCTGTAATACCCGCAGAAATCGGCCTTCCGTCAACCAGAATGTTAGCTCTTGAAAAGCAGAAGAATGAAGAGTAACGCCGACTTGATCTTGACTTAGTTGAGGAGAGGCGCGAGAATGCAGCGATACGCGAAGCAAAGTACAAATCTCAAATGGAAAAATATTACAACAAACGGGTACCCGTATGCACCTTCTTACCCGGAGATTTTGTACTTCGCGACAATGAAGCTTCAAACGTCGAAAAGCCAGGAAAACTGGCACCAAAATGGGAAGGACCTTATGTGATTCATGAAGTCCTTGGCAAAGAAGCATATACATTGAAGCGTTTGGATGGTTCCAGCGTCCCGCGGACCTGGAACGCCCAACAGCTGCGCAGGTGTTACATGTAATCTCAGAGCTCATTAAGCCCTGCGCTTTACATGAGCCTGGTTACATCAGTTTTCATTTGTAATCTTAGTGGCAGATTGTAAGCTTTACGCATTATCAATAAAATAACATACTTTCTGTCGCTACTTACATTATGTTATATATTTATTACAAATGCATGCAATTCCTTTGGATAAACAAAAACACATACTCATGAGCCACAAGACGACACAATGCTTGCGCTCACACATGAGGTTACTTATTGTTCATTTGCCTATGCTAAACAAGTAATTGGTCACATGCAACAATTGTAAACTAAATATATTATATTCACACTAAAAGTACTTGTGCATCAAGCGCAATGATACATCGGAAAGGAAATACAAACATGGAAACAATCTAACTCTATTTCCCTGCATCCTTCGCATTTCTTGTTTCTCCGCCTCTAAGAAGATTTCTTTTAATCTGTCCATAAAATCATCATGCTTCAGCGCCGCATCAACAAGATCCATGACAGGGATATGTAAATGATCATAACTCTCTTTGGCAGCAGTATAGAGAGCAACAGTGTCGGTTCCATGCGTAGCAGCACGACTTGTATCCCATTCGGTTTTCAGCGCATGGGCCACATGAAGTGAGCATTACTTATAACCCTCAGCAGGGCCGTCATTCCGCGCCGCCACCATGAGCTCCGCCACTCTCTCATCCAGCTCCGTCGAGTTCAAAATAGAGTTTGCAATCTGGAAACAAGCACACAGTATAAGATGTGGTAATTAAGAAAAAGTGTTTATATTACAAAAAAGGGATAATACCTCCACAATCCCATATTCTCGCAACCAAGTAAGTTGGTTCATAAGGGACTTTGTCAGGCTTTCTGCTGTAGCGCGAGCGACCTCCGTGTCGTTAATTTTCTGTTCACCTTCAGTTAAACGGCAGATCAACTCGGCCTACTCTGTTCGATGAAGGTTAATATCTTTTTTCAGAGTGTCAACCTCATCCTGCAGTCGCGCCTGATCAAATAGCATAGAAGTTAGATCATCAATCTCTTTATTCTTAAGAAGGAGAGTCATTTTGGTAGATACATCTGCTCACTTCTTTCTTGGTGAGAACGAGCCTCTACTGCAGCAGACCGCATCATCTCTCTCCTTCTTGAGCTTTTCAATTTCATTGCGCAGAGAGATCTTTTCATTATTATCTCGATCACAAGCCTCTACAAAACGCTTGCGATCGTCTGCGTGTTGCGCAGCAGCGGCATCATACTTACGCTTCCAAGAAAGCGCAGACCATTCTTCTGTCTTCTTCAAGGCTTCAAATTTGGCTTTCGCAGCCTCGAAATCAAAGACCATCTTCAAGGTATTCTCCCTCTCAATCTTGGCTTTCGCCTTGTCACTCTCCACATCGTCTCGCTCCTTATTCATGCTGCGCCATTTGCTCACGATTCTGTTAATTGTGGAGGAGGCGAGGGCAGACTCTTGTAAGTATGCTTCATAGGTAGCCTCATGATTTTTATCCTCTTGCCGCTTCACCTCTGCCGGTGGAAAAATACCTTTATACCATTCCCTGGAGGAGCGCCAGTCGGTGAAGACATCACCCTGCTTTACTTTCCACACAGGCTGGTGGATTTCAGATGCCCTTTTCTCTGAGTAAGATCGATAATAAAAATCCCCAGGCGTCTCCTCAGGGAGAATGGGCGATTCCTCATCAGAATCATCAAAGGAGGGCATGAAGCCTTCACTTTGTGTTGAAGGGCCAGCGCCTTTAGATATAAACTCTGGAGGCTCCGTAATAAGGGTGGACGTTTTTTCAGGCTCCGCAATTGAGGTCCCCTTCACCCCAACAACTGAAGCAGTATCTTTAACCTGGTCGCCAACAGGATTCTTCACATCTAAAGCAGTATGTTCAACCTGCTCGCCAGCAGGATTCGCAGCATCCATTTGTTTAGGCTCTTCTTCTGGAGCCACCTTCTCAATATTTTCTGGAATAATGGGGTCAGAATAAAAAATGGGTGCGCTTTGCTCCACATCTATCCCATCAATATTCTCAGACCTGCGGCGCGATGGTGTATATGAAGATGATACCGACACAGCCTTTACAATTTTCTCTGCACAAATAGTCATGTGTGTCAAAACAAGGAAGCTGCACAACTATTAGTAAAGAAATGCAAGGAAATAGTTATACCAGGTGAAAATTTCTTTGCAAAGGCTTCCTGATTGCCTTTCTTGCCAATGCACGGTCGCGCAACTTTTTTCGGTGGGGACGGTGGTAAAGTCTCAGATTCTTTCCTTTTCTTGGAAGTGTGCTTCAACGCCTCTTCAGGGCTTGAAGGGATCTCCAAAGGATCATCTGGGTTCGAAGCAGGAAAAGAGGAGGTGTCGATGGGTTCTGGTTTTGGTTTCCTCAAACCTACAGGCGCATGACCCTCTAATGAGTCTGACACCACCACGTAATCACACCAAGAATCTGATATGAGACGCGTACCTTTCTTGCCCTTAGCCTTAGTAGTAGCAGAAGGCTTACTTTTCTGGTCAGGTTTGGTGGAGGTTGGCGCAGTAGCAGCAGCAACAGCAGTTGGTTTTTTCTTCTTCTTCGATTCAGGGCGTACGCTCAAGTTTAGCAAATCACCTACATGACCAATAAATGAAGAAAAATATGACGCCATAAGTTACATTGCAATATTACTTAGAGTTGGTATCTGCAAGTAATATTGCAATAACTCAGGCTTTACACAAGTGACTTACCAGTGGTAGAAGAGGGCTGCGCGTTAAGATCTTCTTTCTTGGGAATTTCAAAATTCCCCAAGATTTGATCAAACCAGGGTTCTTCATTCTCTACAGGAGGCACTACAGCTATCTTCCCATTATCCCTCTTATACGCTACTTGGTATAACAGCGCAACTGTTGAACAAAGCATAACAACTGAATTTCATCAAACATGCAACAATTATGGAAGACAGTTCTAGAAATTGAGAAGTTGCTTACCAACTCCATCCTTAGTATAAGCTGGCTTTTCTTTTCTTTCTTTCTTCCATAAGATACTCATCCCCGCAGCAATCAGTGCCCTCTCTGGCAATATAATATTGGGGATATCCTTTATATTTTGATACCACACCTCGTCGGTCGGAATGGACAAAGTTTCCAACTCTATATCCTCGGCAGCTCGGAACGTCATCACAGTTGGAATCACCGCCGCCTTAACATAAAATTGTTTTTGTTTCCAGTCATGATAGGATTTCGGCGGCGTCAACAACAAACGTTTGGCTTGCAAACGTTGTTGAAAAGAATAGAAGCCTAAAGAACAATGGAGTTGATAAAATACACGAAACTTCTCCACCGTCAGTATAATTTGCATCGATCGGCAAACAAACTCGAAATGCCGGATCCTCACCATACCCATCGGTTTCAGTTGGGAAATATGAAACTTGTAGAAATCAGGGATCTCCAACAAAAAGTGGGTGACCGATAGTCTAAAATTGTCCCCGGCAAAATAATCATAAAATAAAGTAATGTAACCAGCCGGAGCATCCGCCGCCGTTGAACCCTCACGAGGGAAAAAAGCCCCTGGGACTTGGCAAAAAGAAAATTATCAATCAAAGCATCAAAATATGCTTTCCCCACTTTAACGGAGGCAGTGTAGACGTCGTCGGAGCATCAACTCTCCCAGTACTAGAGCCGGTCGCCATAATAACTTGCAGAGGGAAATCGTGAAAGGGTTTTTCTCAGAAAAAGAAGGGTGATCAGAATTTTTGCACTTACCAGAAAATATGAGCACAAGATTGTTTCTCTCTCTAAAAAAGATCTGGTGAAGAAGCAAATGGATCGACATTCCCTTTATATACTAATCACAATTAATATGAGATATGACTGTAGCGACTTTTGCGACAGTCAAACAGCCCCAGGTAACTGCAGGGGCGAGTGGGGAACAATAATTGCCCCACGCGCGCGAGTGTCGCCGAATTCATTAAATGCAGTAAGACACGTATTGTTGACAGCCTGTCAACAGTATCACCACGTCTCAGGAACTACGTGTTCACCAACTACATTGCCTAGATGAGCGACACGTGTCCAAATCTATTTGAAACTCAAATATCTTTCAAAAGACCACTTGTGACACGTCACCAGCAAAGCATAAAGCAACAAAAGACTAACATCCGTACAGCGCAACATATTTTTTATTAAGCCCAATGCTCCACCTATTCTTTACTTTAACATAGGAGCAACACTGGACTAGGGGGACTTGAAGGGAAATGGTCCCAAAAACCTTGCGCCAATCAAGGAAACCATACCCACTAATTAACTTTTAAGAAAAACCCTGAGCCAAGGATCCAAAGAAGGAAAGGATCACTTAACCACCTTGCGTGCGCCCGCGCAAGGTTCGAAGTTAACCTTGATCAATTTCCTTGGATAAACCTTGCGCCGATATTTATATCAAAGCAAGTATTCATCAAAAACGCTGCGCCAAGGATCCAAAGAAGGAAAGGATCACTTAGCCACCTTGCACGGGCCCGCGCAAGGTTCGAAGTTAACCTTGATCAATTTCCTTGGATAAACCTTGCGCCAATATTTATATCAAAGCAAGTATTCATCAAAAACGCTTCGCCAAGCAGCAAGAAGAGGAAAGGAGATCAGTAAACTAACTTGCGCTCTCGCGCAAAGAAACTGTTAATCCAGGAGAAACTTTCCCTTAGCAAAACCTTGAATTGGTGTAGAGACAAAAGGAATCTTTTCTGTTGTAACAGAATGGACACGTGGCAAGCAACAGGTGGGTAACAGCTGTGAAATCTTCTAGAAGCCACTATTACCCAATCGTGCAAAGCATCTTTTTGGTTACAACCAATTGCCACGTGGCAGCATTTGGACGACTCAGAAAGATCATGATGATGGCACGCTCACTTCTATAAAAAAGTAGTGATCTCATGATGACACGTGGCATCTCCCTAACCGTTGATGAGCTCGCGATCCGTGTGCATCAACGAATTGACACCAACTTGACGGAATAGCAAAAGATTCCGTTAAGTTTATCATCTCTCATTTTGGCGCCTAAACTCTGGCTATAAATAAGTAACTTGGACTTCAAGCAGGAGGTATTCACTCCCGACTACTGGTACTTATTCTCACGCCGGAGGGTGGTCACGTAGTGAACCCCCTTCTCCCCATGGCGAGCTAACGGTGTTCTGTTTTGCAGGATCAGCCGGAATACTGTTACATCCGTTATCATCACGAAACTAAACAAAGGATTAACCCTTTTATGCAGAACTCTTTCCATAGATCTTCTTAGATTCCGATCTGGTGGATCTAGGGTTTCTTCACCCGGTCCTTACTAACTTAAATCCTAGTTAAATCTAGGAGGCATTAGGACTAACCCATTTTTCATTCAAAACCATTGTTTTCCTTCTTTTTACTACACTACCTAAAATCCCCCTAGTTAACCCCTTTGAGCCTTAGCCTTTTCGTTTCAGAAACCCGCAAAACAAACGGCCACTACCCACCAATTTTTTTTCCCTTAAAACCCATTTGCTTTAGTAAAAAAGCTCGGTTATCTTTTGACACAAAAAGAACATAGTTCTTTCCATAACCAAACAAGTTCCTCAAAAATCTTGTTTGAAAATGTTTAGTTTGAATAAATGTTAGAAAAACAAAAAAGTTTTTACGATAACCGACGCCTTTTAAGCTTTTTGCCAATTTGCTAACTACTAACCCAAAAATCACCCACCTTTAGCCAAAGCCTAACCCTTTTCAAAGTCCTCTTGAAATTTACAAAGGTTTATAGTTAAAAAGGAGGAGACTTGATCGCTTGGCAAGCATATGGTAGAACTAAGTTCGAAACCGGAATTGAGTATTATCACAAAAATACATCTTCGGCCGAGTGTTGAGTGATCCTTTTGTGAGGTACGAGAACTTGTATATAAAAAGAATTTTAAAAAGGCATGTTATGTCTAAATAAAATAATTTTTCTTAAAAATGTTCTAAATAAATCATGACGAATAGGATTGTAAATAAAATAAAAACAGAATTTAAGTAAAGATCTTGGATTCCGGACACTCAAGACAAACCACAAAAACTTCTTCTCTAACTTTTCCGTTTGGGTGTGTAAGCCACATTTAAAGAGTTTTGCTTGAGGACAAGCAAGATTCAAGTGTGGGGATATTTGATGTGTTGTAACATATAAATTGCATCAATTGAACCATAAAACTAACCATTTTTTAGTACTAATGTTGGAAAAAATACGTTTCTTTGTTCCTTTTGTACTTTCTAGAAACAATGAGCTCAAGAGAACAAAAGAAGCAAATAAGCAGCCAAAACCAACATAAATACACAAAGAAGGAATAACATGCCATGTCCGTCCCCTCAGCAACACCCCAAAGACAAAAAAATAGACAGAAGCTGACCACATGGCCGTGCCCTGCCATGCATGGGGCGTGGTCAGCCATTGCACTTAATGACAAAACCTGCAGAGGCTTCTACGCCCGCCACGGGGCCGTGCCCAGACCAACATGGGGCGTGGTAGACTCTAAGATTTGCATAATCTTGATAGTACAGCGAAGAGTTGACCACGGGGCCGTGCCCAGGAGACACGGGGTCATGTGGAGCCCTCTGCTGATAGCTACAATTAATGAAGGAAGAGAAGATGATGGCACGGGCCGTGCCCGCTTGACACGGGGCCGTGGACAGGCTACTGTTTGGGCTATAAATAGGGTGCTTAGTTCACTTTAAAGGCATCCCTTAGCAAACCACATCTCTCTCACTTTGCCACCACTACAACACCAACACCCACCACCGTCATCCATCTATCATCAAGAGTATATAGTAGTCTCGGGATCCAAGATTGATAGTAAGGGTTCTTATCAAACAAAGGCCATGCTTGGCTAAATTCCTTACATCACTTGGTGAAGACTAATCTTTTATGTATTACTTTTAGTTTTTAATCTTTTGGCACTTTTTAATTGAGTATGTATTAATGACTTTAATAACTAATTTCTTATGTTGAAAGTGCATTTTCCTAACTATTTCTTCATGATGTCATTGATTTGCTCATTCGTGTCTTTACGGTCTATATAAAGTGCGTTAGCTACTTGGAAGGGGCTTAGAAGGGTGGTTTGGTAAAATTCTTGTCTCGTTTAGTGTATAGATCCTCCGAGAACTTGGTTCAAGCTTACTAGGACCTCCTTCAATACCTCAAAGGTATTGGGTGGCGGGGGTGCGAATAGTTTGAACCCCTCATATGTAAATTACTATTAAAACTTTAAACCGGCTTCTTGGTATTGTATCCTTACTGACTCAAACCACTTAGCCGAGGGTAAAGTCACCTTCAAAAGAGGGGCCTACCACTTTTCGCATTAATAACTTATTTAATTATCTTCCAATATTCCGACCCTTTGGGACTGTATCTCTGCTGACTCAAACCACTGGGTTGAGGGTAACGTCACCTTCAAAAGAGGGGCCTACTACTATAACTAAGATAATTTCTTAAAAAGTCCAAAAGTGCGATTACTATCAAAGGATACATAAAAGAGAAGTTAGATCCAAGTGATTCTATCTTGTCTATTTGTATTTTATTTTATTTATCTTCGATTTAATTTTATGCTTTAAAAACCTTTTATCAAAAATTTGGATCGATTAGACGTTGACGCTAAACCGGTATTAAAAGCTCTTGTGTCCTTGGACGATCTCGGGATCTTACCAACACTATACTAAGCTCACGATGGGTGCACTTGCCCAAGTGTGTGTTTAGTGTTAGTTAAATATCGTGTTTTAAAAATTTAAAACTTGACTAACGCGTAAAATAGCTCAAAATATCAATAAATTCATAACATGCTTTACGCATACCACCCATCCCACACTCGAGGTCACATTGTCCTCAATGTGTAGGAACACGGGTAACTTCCCCAAAATTTTACCCTGGAAAATAAAATACAATTTACAATCCACTTATTACTAACTAAGAATCAAAGTAAAAAGAAACGTATGCACCTGATTTTTGAGCTCATTCCTCGTGTGCTCTTCACCTTTCAATAAAATTGTCGTCTCGCGAACACGATTTACTTACAAATCTCAACCCTTGTGTAGAAGCATGCTTCTCACAACCATCAAAATTTGTTAGTTATCTAGTTCTACCTTTTTTTATGAAAACATTACCATGCCATACGTTATTTTACTTTGACTTATGTGGAAAAATAATGTACAACAACAACAAACCTAACTCACTTTCGTAGGAATCACGGTTGCATTTAGCTTATCCAATAAGCCCTTTTAAACCTCCTGATAGCTCTGGAGAACAACTAGGCCTCGTGAGGGTTATATAGAGAACACACTGATGTGTACGGAATGCAAAATATAAATTACATCAAATGAGGTATAAAACTAACCCTTTTTAGTACTAATGTTAGAAAAAGCACGTTTCTTTGTTCCTTTTGAATTTATAGGACGGAATGTGCTTAAAAGAACAAAAGAAGCAAATAAGCAGCCAAAACCAACATAAATACAAAAAGAATGAAAAAGTAACATGCATGAACCCTCAGCAACACCCCAAAGCATAAGAATAAGAAAACAGAAGCTGACCACGGGCCGTGCCCAGCCAGGCCCAGGGCGTGGTCAGCCTCTGCAGTTAAAGACAAAGTATACAGAAGATTCCATGCCCACCACGGGGCCGTGCCCAGCTCAACATGGGGCGTGGTCAACTCTAAGAGTTGTAGAATATTGATAGTACAGCGAAAAGTTGACCACGGGGTCGTGCCCAGGAGACACGGGGTCATGTGCGGCCCTTTGCTGATAAGCTGCAATTAATGAAGATAGAGAAATGATGGCCATGGGCCGTGCCCGATGGACACGGGTCCTTGGCCGGGGTCCTGTTCTGCATATAAATAGGGGTGCTTCGTTCACTTCAAAGGCATCCCTTGGCAAACCACTTCTCTCTCAAATTGCAACCATTCCACCACCACTACAACACCAATACCCACCACCATCATCCATCTATCATCTCTAGAGCGTGTAGAAGTCTCGGATCCAAGATTGATAGTAAGGGTTTTTGTCAAACAAAGGCATGCTTGGCTAAATTCCTTACATGACTTGGTGAAGACTACTCTTTTATGTATTACTTTTAGTTTTTAATCTTTCGGCAACTTTTTAATTGGGTATGTATTAATGACTTTAATAACTAATTTCTTATGTTGAAAGTGAATTTTCCTACCATTCTTCATGAAGTCATTGATTTGCTTATTCGTATCTTTACGGTCTATATAAAGTGCGTTGACAACCTGGTAGGGGGTTAGGAGGGTGGTTTGGTAAAATTCTTGTCTCGTTCAGTGTATAGATCCTGCGAGGACTTGGTTCAAGCTTACTAGGACCTTCTTCAATGCCCTAAGGTATTGGATGGCCTGGGTGCGAATAGCTTGAACCCCTCATATGTAAGTTACTATTAAAACATTAAACCGACCTCTTGGGATTGTATCCCTGCTGACTCCAACCACTTGGCAGAGGGTAACGTCACCTTCAAAAGAGGGGCCTACCACTTTTCACATTAATAACTTACTTAATTGTCTTTCAATATTCCAGCCTCTTGGGATTGTATCCTTGCTGACTCAAACCACTTGGCCGAGGGTAACGTCACCTTCAAAAGAGGGGCCTACTACTATAACTAATAATCTCTTAAAAAGTCCGAAAGGGCGAAAACTATCAAAGGATACATACAAGAGAAGTTGGATCCAAGTGATTCTAACTTGTCTATTTGTATTTCGTTTTATTTATCCTTTTATTTTTAGATTAATTTTATGTTTAAACCTTTTATCAAAAATTTGGATCGATTAGACGTGACGCTAAACCGGTATTAAAAGCCCTTGAGTCCTTGGACGATCTCGGTATCTTGCCAACACTATACTACGCTCACGATGGGTGCACTTGCCCAAGTGTGTGTTTAGTGTTAATACAATATCGTGTTTTATAAATTTAAAACTTGACTAACGCGTAAAATAGCTCAAAATTTTACTAAATTCATATCACGCTTTACGTACACCACACACCCACAATGTTCATTTACTCCTAAAGCAATAAAATACTACCACTACTAACAAACTAAAAAAAACTAAGCTAAGAATACAACAACAAAAAAACATACCTTGCTCACCATTGGTAGCGTTCGCTC
The DNA here is from genome assembly GCA_947069175.1 of Scalesia atractyloides. Taxonomy (NCBI): domain Eukaryota; kingdom Viridiplantae; phylum Streptophyta; class Magnoliopsida; order Asterales; family Asteraceae; genus Scalesia; species Scalesia atractyloides. The sequence continues at coordinate 72,581,515 of CAMTDV010000024.1, forward strand.
GAGTCCACTGGCGGGTATGGGTTGTACGGGTAACCGGTGAGGGATGACATTACCTCCTTCAAATCATGGGGATATGTGGCGGGATAAAACTAGAACCTACCGCTTCGGGCCGGTGCGGGGACGGGTCGGATGGACCTCATGGCAGCGGGAGGTCTTCATAATAAGTCCACCTCGAGTGCTCAACATATGGTAAACTGGCAAGATAATCCCAATGATGTCTTTCTCTATCGTGGTGAATCTTTGCATTATTAATTTCCAGTTCTTGATTCGTACCCATGGCCATCCAACAGCGGTTATCCAACGCATTTTATTCCATTCGAAGGCGATCTTGATTCTCCTCCCATTCTTGCCTTCGGCCCATTTCATGCACCCACTGCTGCTCCATGTGTTCCCACTGAAACAATTGCTGAGCTTGGAACAACTGTTGTTCCTCCTAGTACTTTTCCATCTTAAGTCGGTGGGTGGCTTCTTCATCCCGATGTGTTTGTTTTTGAGCTTCGAAGCTTTATTCCCATTGGTCCCTCTGCTCATGGTATTCGCGGTTTTCCCTGATTCCCGCGGATACATTGTCGTACACCCTTGCTGCCCTCGGTTGAAATTGGGAAATCCTGGTTCCCTCCGGTTAGTCACAAATCTTTCCACCTCCGTAGAAATCTCACAGTGTGGATGGGAGTACCTCCTTCGCGGTCCCCTCTGACCGGGTGGTTCATCTTCATTCTCTGCATTAAACATCTCTTATTTCCTAGCGGCCTCTTGAGTCGCACTCGTTTCCACAAACTGATAGTTGTGTCCTGATCATCTTCCACCGTATATTGATGACCAAAGACTTTAACTTGGATCTTCCAATGACGTTTCATGGAAGCAAAGCGAATTTGATCAATTGGTTTAGGAACCCATAATGAATTGGCTGGCAGCGCATTTTGTTGCAAAATCATCGCATGATCAGCCGAACATATTGTATCATCTTTCTCGAACACGACTCCCTCGTATCCCAAAAGTTCATCATCACAATCTGTCGCCATGATAACTTTGGTGACCCGAATAAAAGGGAATACAACACCTGACAATCTGGTTCTTTCACTTTACCGCGGGCCCCAAACCGCACCATCACGTTCTCTAGGAAAATACCCTGCAGAATTCTCCCTTCCAGAGAAAGATCATTCCTGACTCAGACATTCCACCCGATCTTGGTAACACCGCTGCTAACATACCAGCTGGGTCAGTGGTGTTTGCCTTGCCATCCAAGAAATAGTCGATATTGTAATAATAATATTCTTCAACCCCAAACGAGTCAAACCGAGCTATGGAATTCATGTGCTCGAATGACATGATCATCTGGTTCTTTCTGATATCACCGACCAATTACCACATGTTCGGTGGCCCATCTTTATTCACAAACCTCAACGTTGACAACCATTCGCAAACCGTCGCTAGGTAGACTCGTGGTGTGATATCCTCACACCAATCTAATACCCACTCCCAACCGAGCCTCTCAAACTTTTGAGCAATTCCAATGGATCTAAATTCTTCAACATTAACCGCCCTTTCCGGCATAGAAGTCGTTATATTGCCCACTTCAACATTTTCGCCTCCAACGTTTTGTTGTTCAACTTGGAGAGCGGTTTCTTCTTGTTATCGTTCCATGCGAAGGCTGCTCGACTATTCTTGAACTCCTCCCAATCCCAATCTTTTCGATATAATTGCCCATCTCCTTCCTCTACATTGCTTAATTGTTCCCATTTTTTCTGAATGTAGCCAGAACCAGAGCCAGCTCCCGAAGACGAACCTTCACCGAAAGTTTTGCTCCTCTTTCTTCTGAACATGACTACAATCACAAACAAAAGAACAATTAATATAATCCAACTTCAAACAATCTCAAACCTTGAACATAGCATACGATGTTGAACGAAAATCATGTGTTACATGTAAATTAGCGTATTTAAACTTACCAAGTAGCAAAATTTATCATCTATCACTTAATTTCTCATGTTTACTCTGAAGTTCTTAAAAGTTCAACAAGGTTTAACATCGTGCTTATGTTCAATCACGCAAACAAACAAGTGTAATCACATCACTATACTTGTTGCATGTCCAAAACCCACACAAATCAAACATTTACCCACAATTTCAAGCTAAAACATCATACATTGTAATAAATAACCTACTCTTAAACTAAAAAGTTCAAAAATTTCGGAAGAAATCACTAAATATGATAATCATAAAGTTAAGTAAAATCCATACCATTTATGTTGTAGAATAAGAACTAGAGAAAAATGCAAAACACAAAGCTTGATGAACACTCTTCCTAAAACCTGAAATTTCAAGTCCAGAAATCTTGCAAACTAACAGGAATTAGTGAAAACCATGATAGCATTTTTGTTCCTCTCGAAAAATTAAGCAAAATAGGCTCAAGAATCAGATGATTTGGTGGAGATTTGAAGGTTTAGGGTTCTTGTGAAGTTAAAGGAAGAAGATAAAGTGAGGAGGAGGTTGTGGATGTGGAGAATGCAGAAGATTGGTGGTAACTAAAGGTTATGCTACAGATAAGGGTCCCCCAGGTCGAGTTTGTGGCGTAGAACACATTTGATCGAGGTGTCGCGCCTCGGTCAAATATAATATTTATAAACCCGGTTTATCCTTAACTATGAATTAGTGGTAGCACGGGGTCGATCCACGAAGAGTCTGTGGTTTGCGTACGGACAAGATTGATTTTTAATAAGATTGTCACTTTATGAAGCTTGCTACAAAAATGATTAATTTGTTTGTTTGAAAGTGATGTCGGAATGGACCGACAAGTTTTGATTGAATTAAGTAACGACTAAAAACCGAGAATGATTGCAACAAAAGTAAATAGGATTGTAAAACAATAGTAAGAAAACAAGGTTCACACCCGGTTCAGTAATTGCACTCCTAGGGTTTCTACACGTTTTAGATTTGATTCAATTGCAAAGTGATTAACGAATTTAGTGTCACGAGGCTTAGGTGCCAATAGCTATCAATGTTGAACGGACAAAGATGCACTTCATTACCAAGAACATGTAAATCCTAACCTAGACAAGGCATAAATGCACATAAACATTTCATAAAGTCAAATTTAATCTTCATTCGACAATTTATGAGTTCAATACAAATGCAAGACAATTGTCATAAGCTTCAAAATCAAATAGCAAATTATCACAAATCAAACCAATAACAATGTTTAACCCTAGACTTACAAAAACCTACACCGGGGTGAAACCTCCGGGAATTAGCCGCCCATGGTGAACATGACATGATCAATGGACGATGAAAGCTTGAATCTTGGCATCTTGAAACTTGGAGATGATGATGGAAAGTGGTTAGGGTTTGTGATAAATGATGGTGATGAATGGATGGATGATTGAAGAGTGATGATGATGGTGTTAGGATTAGGGTTTTGGATCGAAGAGTGTAATTGGATGGATTGGATTGGTGGAAGAAGATGGTTGATGATGATTGTGGCTCCAAGAACAATATTCAAACTCCCAAATTTCGTAACCACCAAGAATGGGTCCCCAAAACACTTAAAACTCGTCAAAATTGCAACAAAACGCGTCAGCGAGCAGGAGAATGCGTCGCCGACGCACCCGCTGCGTCACCGACGCACCCCAGAAAAGGGGTTTGCTGCTGACGCGTTATTATGCTGTCTACGCATTTTCTCATCGACGTAGTGCGTCGCCGACACCCAATAGTGCGTCGCCGACGCATCTTCTAGCTTACTTGTCGTTGGTTTTCCATTTCTCATGTTTCCGGTTGTTCCCGTTCACTCCCGGTACTTCATATAGCTCCCAAATAGCTCCTTAAACTCTCTTAGACCTGTAAAACACAAATCTCATTAAAAGTAGGCTATTCAATATTAAAGGCTATGTAAAAACATCAACTTAAACATAACAAAGCACCTGTTTTCGACCACGTATCACATCCCCACACTTGTCTTTTGCTTGCCCTCAAGCAAATCTGTTTTTCGCTTTCACGTTGGTTGAATAAAAGATACAATTCCCATTCTCGAGACGTAAGTTAAGGTCTCAAGTCATACGCGGTTCAAACTTTTCACAACTTACAAGATATTTACCAATAAATGAATAATCACATACAATGGTTACCCAAGATTAACTCGCCCTTGAAACTCACAACTCATACACATCCCTCACAAGTTCACTCTACTCAGTTTACAAATTAGCTAATTTTTATAATGTATTAGCATCTTTCACAGTAATCACTCAATACCGAATAGAACATGTACTCACATAGGCTTGTAGCTCAATCGTTCTCCACCATCGAGCACGAATACTAAACACAAGTCAAAAGGTCTTTGAAGGGTTGTAATGAGGCTAGGCGAAGGGTAAGAGATAAGATGTTTTAAAAGTGGCTAAGGTGATGAAAATTTGATTCTTATTCCAAAACAACTATTCTAAACAAAACAACTAAAACTACCAACTATGAGGCAATGATATTTTCGCCTTTTATTCAGCAACTAATAACTCAAATTTTTGTATTTTTGTCAATAATTTCCCATTCTTTTTCGCAAGATTTTCTGTTTTTTTTTCACAATAAGCTGTACAAACACAAAATCTTAAAAATCAAGTTTTCATCATATGGGTTTAAAAGAAATGGTCTATGGTTTTGGGCTAAGTGGTAGTCAAACGAAAGGTTTAGGCTCAACTTGGGTTACTAAGGGGTATGTTGGGGTAAGGATGAAAGAAATGGTTTTAAAAGCAAAGGTTTACCTAATGCCTTAATCATTCTTGTGCTCGTATTCGGTTTGTGGTCTCAAACGTATCGAAAGCTTCAAGTTCTACAATACATGACTAATGGTCCACTCAACAAAGAAATATGTGCATATATCTATGATATTTAAAGTGGCTCAAAAATCTCACGCATAAAGGGTATAGTGTATGATGTGAACAAGTTACAAGTTTCTTAGGCGGATTATTCCCAAATAACCACCCGTTAAATACCCGTCATGCTCTTTGTTTGAACTTGACTATGACAAAAGACCACATGGGTTGTGCCATCCCTTATCAACTTGGTTACTTGCTTTTTAGATCACTTGAAACAAAGACATTTTTGAAAAAATTTTGAAAATTTTCCCCATCCACACACTTGAGGTTAACATTGTCCTCAACGTGCAGTGTTTAAATGAGCGGGTCAAAATCGAAAACTTTTTCTCCCCATCCCCACACTTGAGGTTAACATTGTCCTCAATGTGTAGGAATAGAACTTTTACGCACAAGGGATATGACACGGCTGAATTCCCAAAATTTTCACCCCGGTAAAATATGGTACAATTTACAGTCCACTTATTAACTTAGTAAGAATCAAAGCTAGATGGAAACGTATGCACCTGTTTTTGAGCTCGTTCTTTATGTGCTCTTTCCCCTTTCATAAAAATTGATCGTCTCATGAACATGATACCCTGCAAATCTTAACCCTTGTGTAGAAGCATGCTTCTCACAACCATTAAAATTTGTTAGCTATCCCATCCTACCATTTTTATGAAAACCTTACCAAATCATACGTTAATTAGCTTTGATTTATGTGGAAAAATAATTTACAACAATAACAAGCCTAACTCACTTTCGTAGGAATCACGGTTGCATTTAGCTTATGCAACAAGCCCTTTTAAACCTTCCGATAGCTCGTAAGGACGAGTAGGTCTCGTGAGGGTTATATAGAGAACGCACCCACAACGTTCATTTATCTAATAAAAGCAATAAAACGAACTACTAAAACTAAAATTACAACAACAACATCAAACATGCCTCGCCTACCTCTGGTAACGCTCGTTCGGGTCCATAGGCGGGTACAGGTTATATGGAAACCCTGTGAGGGATGACATCATTTCTTTCCAACTATCAAGGGGGCCAGGTTCCCCTTCAGGTGGTTTCGGCAATTGGAGAGGAATGAAACTAGAAGCTGGAGCTTCTGGCCAATGCGGAGTCGGGTCGGATGGACCCTGGGGATTGGTAAATTCGAGTAATCAGTCCATCTCGAATGTTCAACATATGGCAACCCGGAAAGGTAATCTTGGTGATGCCTTTCTCTATCATGGAGGATTTTGTTTGTATTAATCGCCAGCTCTTGATTTGTACCTATCGTCATCCACTGACGATCATCCAAAGCATTCTGTTCCATTTGGCGGCGATAGTGCGCCTCCTCCCACTCTTGCCTTCGGGCATTTTCTTGTACCCGCTGCTGTTCCAGTTGTTCCATCCGGGATATCTGTTGAGCTTGGAACAATTGTTGCTCCTCCCAATACTTCTCCACATTGGCCCGATGGGCCGCTTCGGCATCCCAATGAGTTTGCATTTGGGCCTGAATAATTTGCTCGCACTGATGTCTCTCTTCATGATATTCGCGGTTTTTGTCCATAACGGCCGAGACATTATCATAAGTATCTTGGGTGCCGAGAGGATAACTAGCATAAGCTGCTCTTCGTTGATTATTGATAAATTGGGCCACAGTGTGTGATGATTCATTGTGGCGTCGAGCAAACCTTTGCCTAGCGGGTCTTCGACCCCTATCTTCTTCCTCATCTCCCCTTCTCCTTCATCGCTTCCACCATCGCCTTCTTCCATCTCTTCCACCTCAGTTCGCTGTACATACTCAAACTGAAACCCGGGCGATCCACCACTTTTTCCTTCTTGTTCAGAATTTCAACATGGATATGTGCCCCTGCCCTCAAATGAGCAAAATCAATGGTATCAATACCTTTCACCACCCACAAAGAATTTTCGGGTAAGCGGTGCTGTTGAAAAATCATTGCACTGATGAGGCGCACATATGGAATCATCTTCCGGTTGAATTGATTTCTAGTGTCCCAAATGTTCATCATGACGATGTGTCGCCACGACAACTTGGGCGTCCCAACAAGCAAAGCATGTAACACACGATGATCCCACATTCTCAACTTCCCACGGTCCCCAAATCTCACCATAACATTTTCTAGCGAATATATTCTGCAGAAATTTTCCTTCGTAGGATAAATGAATACGATCGTGCCTACCATGGGTATAGTTGGGCATCACTGTTGCGAGCATATTGACTGGATCGGCTTGAACTAGCTCATTGTGCCAGAAAGTGGTAGGGGTATAATAATAATAACTATCGACCCCCGATGAGTCAAATGGTGCAATTTGATTCATGGAATCAAAGCTCATGGTCATAGCCCCTCTGCCGGTATCCCCTATCAACTGCCATTGACTGGGATGTTCACCCTCGTTCTCTAACCTTAACGTAGCGTACCACCTTGCAACTGCTTTCAAGTATACTCTTTGAGTTGCACCCTCGCACCAATCTAACACCTGCTCCCAGCCCAACCTCTCCAATTTCTGAGTAATCCCTATCTGTCGGAATTCTTCCACATTCACTACCCTCTCACAAACACAAACTTTGTCTATAGACTTAACCTTGGACATCTTATACTTCCACGGATTGCTTTCAAGTTGTTTGTATCTGAATCTATACAACGGCACCTTTTTATCTTGTTCCCATTGATTACCCACTGTTGCATCATTAAACCGAGACCAATCCCAATTTTGTTTAAACAATCTATCTTCTATGTCTGGCAGAGTGTTTCGCTGTTGCCATTTGACCGGTACACTGCTAGATGATGAAGCTTCAGCATCAGATGTCTTTGACCTTTTTCGACTAGTCATGTCTGCAAAACAACACCACAAACCACACAATAAGCTCTAAAAACTTTTAGGCAATTCCACTCTAGATATGAGCCATGATGAACAACTTTAGCTTATTCAGTAGATATAAATTAGCTAATATCTTTTTAAACTTTACTAAATAGCACAAGTTACCATCTAGAGAAGTTAAACCTTCAAAGTACATTCTCAGCTCTTGAGATTCCCAACATTGTTCATCATATGCTCATACCTAACCATATGAACAAGTGGGTGCAATCACATCCCCACACTTGCTCTATGCTCAATTCCAACCCAAATCATATTTTCACCCATTATTCAAGTTATTAAATCACAAGCATATCATAAACAACCTACTCTTAAACAATGAAGCTTAAAATTTCGGAAGGAATAACATACCATACGCAAATCAAACTGAAAATTAGTAAAGTCCATACCTTTGGTGATGTAGAAAGAAAATAACTCTAAAGAATGTGAAAACAAGTGACTATCTTGACAATCTCTAGAAAACCCGAAACTTGCAGTTCACATTCCTCACAAAGGTGCAAGAATTACTGAAAACTAAGAGAGGGGTTTTGTTGGCCTCGAAAATCTACACACTTTAGGCTCAAGAATCACTCGATTTGGTTGAGATTTGAGAGAGTTATGAAAAAATGAAGGTTTTAGGGTTCTTGGGGTGTTTGGAGAAGAAGATGAAGTGAAAGGAATGTGGTAATGGTTATGGATAGGTTATAATCAGATGGATATGAGGTTGGGTCAATTTTGTGGTTAAAATCTTGTCCCCAGGTGTTTTAACACGGGTTTGGGTGACCCGGTTCACGAAAAAAATGAGAGAACAACAAAATTCAGCGTCTGGCCTCAAAGAGGTGCGTCGGTGACGCATGCTGGTTTGCCAAAAAAATCTCCGACGCATTTTTTAGGTGTCTACGCACATTTTTCATCGACGGACTTAACAGGGTGCGTCGGCGACGCCCCCCTGCGTCGGCGACGCAGCCCCTAAATGCCATTTTTTTTTTGAAAAATATGACTAAAAACACGGACTTTTTACAAAGGGGACCTAGGCTAATTTGAATCCTAAAAATTATAAAAAAAGTCGTGTATTGTCCCCAATACACATAAAAGAGTTCAAACACATACCTCATGTTATTGAGACTCGTTTATAGCTTCCGGAACTTCATTCATCTCAAGGAGTTGTTAGATCAAAACAATAAGCAAAACTATTTTAAAAACAATGCACCCAAACAATTAAAAATAGTACATAACTCTACAAAACGTGTTACCGGTTCTCAAATGACCTCGTAGTGTGGTACGCCCACCACGAAGCTTACCACTTCCGTGTTCTTCTCGCCTTTATCATCATTACCATCAAGAAATGGTTTTAGACGATGACCGTTAACCATTTGCCTTGACCCCTCTTCGGGTCCTCAATGGTGACATCACCCAGTTTTCCGACCCGTGTGATTACGTATGAGCCCATCCACTTACTCTTGAGCTTCCCGGGCAAGAATTTAAGCCTTGAGTTGTAGCCAAACCTTTTGTCCTACACAAACTCTTTTGGCTTCAACCTTGCGTCATGTGCTCGCTTCATTCCATCCTTGTATTTCGAAGCACACACATACGCCTCCTCCTGAAGCTCTTCCAATTCGCATAACTTTAACCTTCGCTCCTTACCTGCATCATCGTATTTCATGTTAACCTCTTTAATAGCCCAAAAAAAGCATGATGCACAAGCTCGACCAACAGTGATAATTCTTTCCGTAAACCAAACGGTAAGGTGTGGTACTAACCGGTGTTTTATGTGCCGTTCGATAGGCCCATAAAGCATCGTTCAACTTTGTCGACCAGTCCTTATGGTCCGGTCGAATAGTCTTTTGCAAAATCTCTTTGATTTGCCTGTTGGATACCTCTACTGACCACTTGTTTGCGGATGATAGGGAGTAGCAATTCGATGGTCAACACCATACCGTTTCAATAGTTTGCCAAAGTTAAAATTTTTGAAGTGAGATCCTCCATCACTATTGATTACTCGGGGGATCCCAAATCTAGAAATTATATTCGTTTGAACAAAATGAAAACCACGGTATGGTAATTTGTCTTGGTAGCGATCGCTTCAACCCATTTCGATACATAGTCGAACGCCACCAAAATATACATGTTGCCATGCGAATTAGGGAAGGGGCCCATGAAATCGATCCCCACACATAAAAATATCTACAATAAGGATCGGTTGCATGGGCATCTCATCCCGTTTGAAATACCCCCCAATTTTGACACTCAACGCAGTTTTTAGCAAAAGTAAATGCGTCTTTAAAGATAGTTGGCTAATAAAGCCAACTATTGAGCACTTTGTGCCCAGTTTTGTGACCATTGAAATGGCCCCCACAAGCAAATGAATGCAAGTGCGTCAAAACACTCAGGATCTCCTCTTCCGGAATGTATCTTCGAACAACTTGATCCGGACATATTTTGAACAAGTCCGGTTCCTCCAACTTATAGTATTTGATTTGCGACATGAAGTGCAACCTTCTCCTTCGATCCCAATGAGCCGGTAAGTCACCTGTAACCAAATAATTCACAATGTTAGCATACCAAGGTAAAATAGTGACTTTCAAAATGTGCTCATCTGGGAAGGCATCATCAAGCTCTATACGTGAAGAACCCTCTTCCACCATCAATCGGGACAAGTGATCCGCCACCACGTTTTCACTACCCTTCTTGTCCGTATCTCTAGGTCAAACTCTTGTAACAGAAGAACCCAATGGATCAATCTCGGCTTTGCATCCTTTTTCTCCATGAGGTACCTGACTGCAGTGTGATCAGAATATATAACAACCTGTTACCCCATATGTAAGCCCGAAATTTTCCAATGCAAATACCACTGCAAGTAGCTCTTTTTCGGTAGTTGTGTATTCAATTGTGCATTCGAAAGAGTCTTACTTGTGTAGTAAATAGCAACGAGTTTCTTTTCTACCCTTTGACCCAACACGGCCCCAACCGCATAATCGCTCGCATCGCACATGATTTCGAATGGTAGAGACCAATTCGGCGATTGCAATATTGGGAGCTCCACTAATTTCTCTTTCAAAATGTTAAAAGCGGTTTGATACTCTTTGTTAAAATCAAACAATTGGTCCTTAAGAAACAATTTACATAAAGGTTTCGTAATGTCACTAAACCCTTTAATAAACCGCCTATAAAACCCGCATGACCTAAAAATGATCTAACCCCTTTAACGCTCATGGGATACGGTAAAGTAGAGATGACTTGCACCTTTGCACGGTCGACCTCTATCCCACGACTCAACACTACATGTCCCAACACAATCCCTTCCTGAACCATAAAATGGCTCTTCTCCCAACTCAAAACTAAATTTTTCTCAACACATCTTCTCAAAACTTTTTCGAGTTGGTCAAGGCATGCCTCAAATGATGACCCAAAAATTGAGAAGTCATCCATAAATCTTTAAGGACTCCCCCACCATGTCCGAGAATATACTCATCATACACCTTTAAAAGGTGGCGGGCTTACATAGCCCAAACGCATTCGCCTAAATGCGAAAGTACCGTAGGGCAATAATGTGGTCTTAGCTTGATCTTCCGGATGGATAGCTATTTGTGTAAACCGAATACCCATCTAGAAAGCAATAAAATTTTTGACCCGCTAACTTCTCAACAATTTGGTCAATAAAAGGTAATGGAAATGTCTTGGAAGTTGCAGAATTTAAGTTCCGATAATCAACACAATTCACACCGGTTACGCCGGTGGCAACCTCTTCACTTGCGTCATTTGTGCGACTTGAATACTGCTTTTTCGTACGTTTGCGTGGCTCACCATTGGCTATCAGAAATGGGTAAATGATACCTGCATCTAGCCACTTCAACACCTCCTTCTTGACGACCTCTCGCATGTTGGGATTCAATCGCTTTGTGCGTCACGAGAATGAGTGATACCATCTCGTGATGATTTTGTCCATCACCACTGAGGTACTGATTCCTCAGATCAACAATGATCCAACAATAGCGCTCTATAGTGACCAAGACTTCCATGAGCTTTCCTCTTGCTCTCAGTTAGATTAGCCGCTATGATTACCGGAAGCGTGTTTCCTTCACCCACATAAGCATATTTCAAATGCTTGGCAACACCTTCAATTCAACAACCGGAGGTTCTACTAATGACGGTTTCAATTTCGTATCAATCTTTTCCGAGACTTTCACTTGATGTGTCAAAATGTCTTCTTTCCTTCACCTCCTCATCCTTGCTTCGATTTGTTTCCACTTGCAACCTGTCAAACATGAAACATTCCTCTATTGTGTTTTCCTCTTCGACATTAATGTCACATAGAGGGATACAATCGTCAGTGACATCCGCCATATAGCATTCGTCACCAACTAGAGGATTCGTCAATCCCGAAAAAACATTCAACCGCAACCGACGGTTACCAAAAGTTATGTCGACCGTACCCGTTTTACAATTGATTTGGGCATTTGATGTTGCCAAAAATGGTCGACCGAGTATAACCGTTGGTTGTTTGGTTCGGTCCAAAGAAACATAATCAAGTACAAGAAAGTACATCGGATAATAAAAAATATCAACTTTTACTATCACATCGGTGACTATCCCACGAGGTAGTTTGGGTGTCAAGTCCGCCAACACCACGGTGGTGTTAGACGACTGAAGTGGACTAAACTCGTATTGGTCATACAAACTACCCGGCAAGATACTCACACTCGCCCCAAGATCCAAAATTGTCCGTGTCATTTTGAATTCACCAACTTGAATAGAAATAATGGGCGCCCCCGGATCTTATAGCTTTGGTGGAAGTGCACCCGAAAGAATCGAACTAACATTTTCAGTCAAATCGTGTTTCTTGGGAAACTTGTTAGTTCGTTTATGGGTACATAATTCTTTTAAGTACTTCGCATATAGGATGCACTTGTTTGATCACATCTAAGAGAGGTAGGTTGATTTTTACTTGTTTAAAAATTCCCCACATTTCCTCTTGCTGTGGGCCACGTTTCGTAACCACCTTCTTAGATGGTCCCAACAAGGCTTCGGGATAAGGGGCGGTATTAACCTCCACACCCTTTCCCTTAGCCTTTGGGACGGGGACGGTCACAACGGGGGTATTTTTACTATTTTTAGAAACATTTTATTTTTACCCGTTTGACCGTCAATGCTCTCCTCATCACTGACATCTTCCACCACCCCTTCAACAAACTGAGGTGGTGGTGACTCGACACCATTATCTATGACTCGACCACTATGTAAAGAAATTTTATTAATTGGTACCTCACGTGTGTTCATCGAGTTGGACCCTTGATGCTTAGGGTTTACGGTGATATCACTTGGAAGTCTTCCTCCACTTCCTCGCATCTGAGCTACCTCTTCAGCAAGTTGCCCCACTTGCTTTGTCAACACCTCAGGAGATCTATCTGGCATCTTATTTGCCTTTTTCATCTCCTTGATGTCACTGCTAGATTCTTTCACAACATTCAAGAGTGCATCAATCTTGGCACTCAAATCGTCACCACCGCCTTGAGAGTTCGAATTACCTCCCCCGTTACCACCTTGGTTGTACCCCCTTTGATAATTCCCTTCACGATTCTGATACGATTGATTACTACCTTGGTTGTAGTTTCTTTGCTAGCCCCCGTGATTACCGCCTTGGCGGTTTTGGTATGATGATCCGCCTTGGTTACCCGCATGGAAGTTCTGGTTCATTTGATTTTCGGCTTTCCCATAACGGAAATTAGGGTGGTTTCTCAACCCAGGATGGTAAGTGTTCGAGTTCATGTCATTATGATTCCGATCACCAAACACTTGATTTACTTCCTCGGTGTCTTCGGCTTTCCCCATTTGACATTCTATGGTTCTGTGATCGAGTCTCCCACACCCATCGCAACCCTTGAATTGTACCGCATTAACTTCTTTTTTCTTCATACGGGCCAATTCACGTTCCAATGTAGAAATGCGGTCCTTTGAACTAGAGTCGAGGTCGGGTAGTGACCGGGATATGGGTGCTTCTTAGCTCGGTCGACCGACTCTTTAGCTTTTGATCTTTTAGCCATTCTCTCGAGAAACTCCCAATCGTAGTCTTCATGATTACTCAACAACGTTCCGTTACTAGTCGACTCCAAATGATTCCATGTCTCTCCATCTAATCCTCTCACAAAGCAATTCACCAATTCCCACTTTTTGATTTGGTGATGAGGACATTTTTGGATCAATTCTTTATACCTCATGAAAGCCTCGTGTTAAGGTTCACTCGAGAGTTGCTTAAAACGCCCGAATCTCATCACGCGCATCATCAGTCTTGGCCATCGAGTAATACTCATCATGGAAGGCTTGTTGCATCTCTGCCCAAGTGTGAATGCTATTGGTGGGCAATGTTAAAAACCATTGTTTAGCCTTGTCCTTTAATGAGAATTGGAAAAGACATAAGCGAACCTCGTCTTGAGTGAAATGACCACCCCAATAGTGCTACATATGGCCGAAAACTCCTGTAAATGCGTATATGGTTCATCATTCGACCATCCATTAAAATGAGGAAGTATGTTGATGTAGTTGGGTTTGTAATCAAAAGCAACTCTTCCTCTTGACGGTGGTACAATCGGAGAATCATTTTCCGATATCATTGGTCGGAACCGACCGTCGACTCCTTGTGGTGGTTGACGTTGATTGTTGTTGTTGCGGTTGTATCGATTATCCCTTGGTGGACCGTTCATCTCTTGGTCCCCCATTCTTCGATCCCTTCTTCTATCACCATCTCTATAACCCCTTAATTCCCGCCACCCACGTATTGAGGAATCCGATTACGATTGACATTTTGATTGTTGTAATTGTTGTTACCATCGTTTCGGTTCCTATTGTTGTTACGTGGTTGACGATTGTTCCCATAACCGTATCCATCGTAATCTCCCACAACATTCGCATATTGATATCCCCCGTTGTCATAACCAACATTCCCACCGTCGTGGAAAGACCCTTCATTGTCATTTCCCCATCCATCGTCTTCAACCTGATCATTATAATATCCCCATCGTCCGAGTATTCCGTGTGAATGCTCACATGTTCCGGTGATTGATAACCGGGTATACTATAAGGTTCATCATTCGCGGGATTGCCACGATTGACGAATTGGTCTTCATTCGCGGGATTGCCACGATTCACATTAACACCATGGTTGGCGTTAGTGTTGCGGTTGTTGACATTTGTGGTAATGGGTTTTGTCGGTTTTGGTTTTGAGGTGGAGGTGTACGGGCTCGTTGGTTGAGGTTTTGGTTAGGACCGCGATTTTGAAATGGTGGTGTAGGTGGTCTTGAGTTGTTACCACCCGGTTGGTTGTTTGGGTTTTGAGGAGGGTGATTAGGGTAATGATGTTGATGTTCGTTGGCGTTTTGTGTAACATTGTCAAAAACGGGTTTCCAAACCCGCTCCGTTTTGTAATCGAATATCAAGTTATAAATGTCACGTTGCGTATTTATGGCTATTTTGATTTTTAATGATACATAATTAATAAACAAACTAAACTATAAAAATTATAATTGATAAAAAGTAAAAATAAAATAAATAAAAATAAAATGAGGCTGCCGGGACTCGAACCCGGGTCAGCCGGGTTGTGAACTCTAAAGACTTAACACTCACACGCATAACCGCTCCGCCACTTGTTGTTTTCTGTCATCTATGGGAAACAAATAAATCTTATAGACAACCATAAATCAACCGGTTACGCCAACTGTAACCGAAATCGGTCACCAAACGTCCAAAGATGTTTGATTGATCTCGGTTTACTGAGTTTAACCGATGCTCCGACGCTTTCAATCAAGTTTGCCTTGAATAAACTTAAATTCAAGAAAGGATCGGTTTTTATAACCGAAAACTTTCAATTCCAGGAATACTTCAATCTTTGTCCCCTCTTGCGACTCAAACACACTCTACAAACCTCCAATTACATTTCCGCACAATTTTCAGTACACCGGAGAAGCTATTTGAACTCGCTGGAAAGTTTCTGCAAGTCGCCGGAAAACCGTATTCTCCATCAAAACGGTAAGTCTTTCAATACCGTCGTGGTCTATCAATTGTTAAGCTATTTCTAACTCGGACCTTTCAATTGAAATCGAATTCAGACGCTGTTATCAGATAATTCCAGTTCGCCGGAAAATTTCTGGAAATCCTTATTTTCAGCTGTGAAACGGTATGGACATTTAAACACCCTGTCAACGCTTGTTTAGCACTTCAATTCCACGTTTAGCTAATCAAAACGAATAATTTGCTTGCTCAGTTGAAGTTCATAAAAACAGAGCCGACGCCTTGCCGGAATTCTGAGTTGAATTATTCCTCCGGTATGTTTGTTTCCAACACAGTCTTTGTCATTTCATCTAAGTTTTATGAATGTGTTAATCGTTTTAAAACAAGAAAACAGAGGGGTAATCTACTGTCTG
Organism: Scalesia atractyloides; assembly: GCA_947069175.1. Classification (NCBI taxonomy): domain Eukaryota; kingdom Viridiplantae; phylum Streptophyta; class Magnoliopsida; order Asterales; family Asteraceae; genus Scalesia; species Scalesia atractyloides. Next base: position 72,597,629 of record CAMTDV010000024.1, read on the forward strand.
TAAAAACTAACGGGGAAGTTGAACTGTGCTAACATTATAAGGATAATTAAAATTGGTATTTTAAACGGTTAGACACACAGTCCAGCGGTGGACTGTGTGCAAATAATACGCACACCGCCGTGAGTTCGATCCCTGATACACACACCCACTCTGTTATAAAGATGTTTTATTTTTCTAACTGAACCGGACTAACTACGTTAGTTGTTAAGTATAATAAAAATCTGTATAATAACCAAGTTAGACACACAGTCCAGCGGTGGACTGTGTGTAGCGTTAAAGCACAGGTCCCGGGTTCGAGACCTGTACATGGCACCGGTTCGATGATTTAAAATGTTTTTTGAAAATAAAAGAATTTTGAATAAGCTGAGTTAATATATAAGTATAATTAAAAACAGAATTATTTCGGGTTAGACACGTAGCTCAGTTGGTAGAGCTGCGTGCACGCGTACGGGAGGTCTCGGGTTCGAGCCTCACCCGGCGCATACAATTACACAATAAAACCGGTCAACAAGTCAAACGGTCAACGGTCAACGGTCAATGAAAAAGACAACATATTTTTATATTTTTAATTATTTAATTTAATTTAAAAATCAATTAAAAATACTTAAAAATAATGTTTTTAAAGATAGAAAATAGCCTTAAACTCACAAAAATATATCTAAAAATCTTATTAAAATTATTAATAAAATCCACTCATTACTATATTTTTCCGTTATTATTTAGGTTAGTTAAATCTCATTGTTCAATCCTTTCAACTCGTGCGCATCTCACCATCTCCATTCAAACGCACCCAATGTGAGTGAATCATTACAAATTCCCCGTTTTAATCACGTTTTTGGGGTGTATCATGTGTCTTGCCACTTATTATACTTAAATCATTGTGCATACATCATATCATGAACAAATGTGTATTCAGTTTGATTCAATTGTTTGTGTGGTTATTGTTAGATTTAGTTCATTATTTTCAGTACATGCAATTTCATAGGCCGCCGCTCCCCATTACATTATGAGCGTTGAGCATGTTCCCCATTACATTATGAGCGTGAACCTGGCGTGCCAACATACGATCGGATCCGTTTGATTGAGCCTTGATCGCACAGACATTTATCATTTTCAGTACATGCTATACGATCGGCTCCGTTTGATTGAGCCTTGATCGCACAGTTTCATTCATGTTATATAATTATGCAAGTTGATATGTTATGGTATGCTGTTGGTATGTTATTGTATGTTATAGTTTGTAGTTAACATTGTTACTGATTGATTATTTACATTTGCTCACTTATGATTATGCGTAATTTTTCCTTGATAAAATAACAAGAAAATCAATTATAAATATTTATCTAACAAGGTTCACTCGCCAACTTATGTTGACCCAAAACTGTGATATCCCGGGTTTTTCAGATAACTTAAACGTAATACGTGTCAATCTAATTACGTGCTATGTGTACGAACGTGTACGAATTAAATGAATACGTGTTGTGTGTTGTGTGATTGTTTTAGTGATTGAATATTTAGATGTAATACGTGCACGAACTTAACCGAACCGCGACACGTTCTAAACCTTGGCTCATTTCGACTCTAGGAGTAACAAGTTTTAAACTCTAGTTCAAGTCAAGTTCTCGGCCAAGATCAAATCCAACACACATCGAAAACCTAAACCCTAAACCAAGCATGTCTCGAAACCACAAGATCAAAACCCAAATCAAATTAACTCACCCTAGTCTCTCGGCACTCTAACTATTCGGCCACAATACACAAGCCCAACCGTAACCTTAATCTCTAGGCCGCAAAACCCAAACCAACCCAACCCAAGTCCCTCGGCCACATGTACTAACCAAAACCGAAACCCTCACCTCTTGGTGCTATATATATACACATACCCATGCATGTGTCAAACACAAACACAAACCCTAACAAGAAAAGCTGCCGTCGGCTGCCTTACCCTCTCCACCCTCTCGGTCGCAGCAGCAGCAGCCATCATCATCCTTGTCCTGACCGCAAACAACCCTTGCACTCATTGTCGATCCCGAACAGCCTTCCTTTTCAGTCCTTTCAGTCGCGGTTTGCTGGAACAGCCGGGTTACTCTTGTCCGCAATCTCGGCTTGTTTACCTAGTGATCAAAGGTGAGAATTCAACATATGTTACAAGATAATGTCCGGTTATATGTGTGTTGATTTTGGTTGCTTGTTCCGGAGTGATTGATTTAATGAAACAATGGTGTAGTTTTCGGAATATACATGTTTTAATCGGCTTATGTATCATAGTTACAAGTAGGGTTGTTTTCGGAAGATATAGGCTTGCCAAGCATGATTGAACGAATGTTAGACTAGCTGAATTGTTAATGATGTTTGCGTTAGATGATTGTATGATTTCGGAGTGTTTAAACCGAATTGAATGTCTAGTTGTTTCGGATAAACATGCATGCTTGAATGATTCATTGTCTCGGATTACATATATGCTTGAATGATTCATTGTCTCGGATTATATGTATGCTTGGATGCTTAGTTGTTGCGGATATATGTGTTTGATTTTATTGTTTTCAGAATATGTGAGTGTTAAGTAATCGGCTAAATTGATCATTGCTCATACGCAGAATTGTACTCGGAAATCATAAGTTAGCAAGTGTGTTTTGGTTGTAATAACTAGAAATAAGAACAAGGGTTTGCATGGATAGGTTATTAGTCTCAATCTATGAGTAGAAATCGGATTATAATCACCTAGGTTAACCGTATGAACGAATTGTGCGAATAAATTGTAACAATAATGCTGAAACAGTTTGCTGAGTGAAAGTTTCAGCCGACTTCATCAGGCTGTAACTTGGTCGTTAGTTGTCGAAAAAACGGATTTTCTGATGTCTAGAACGTAGATATTTGAATAAGGATTTTAAAGGGCTAAACAAGTTCAGTAGGTAAAGCTGTTAAAATTCTGGAATTTTGTTGGTTGTTTAACAAGCTAGATTTTTAAATCAGTAGAGAGTTGGGTCATGATTTTTGTACAGAAACTAGGTATAGAAATTTCCGGGCAACTCCAACTGGAATTTTGTTAATCGGACAATCAGTGATTTTTAAATAAATTCTTCCGTGGACTGCAGTCAGAAAGCGGTAAATCTGACTGCAGCTTAGTGAATTAATATTTATGGTTAATTGGTAAAGATTTAGGACTTGAGAAAATTATATAAATTTCTATGGTATAAATGTCACCTACTGTAAAAATATGGGAATTTTTAGAATGCTGGAACTATTTTATAAAAATCCTAGAAAACAGCTGAATAATTGAGTGTTAAGCAGAAAGTTGTTAACTTGTGATTTTATGCATTAGAGTGTTGCATGGATTTGGAATGTGTTCATGATAAGTTGTTTGATCACTATGATTATATGAGAATACTTGCATGCATGTTTGAGTGTTAGATATGTTGTTTGTGTGTATCACTTTGTGAGTAAATTGCGTGTGGAATTTGTATTGGTGTGATTACACACTGACGTGGAATTAATTGGTTTGTTAGGACGCAACTAGCGGTCCCATCTCTTATAACATCTTTGCCACACTAACCGAGCTAATAAAGGTGAGTTCACGGCCCCTAACTTTATACGGTTTTTAAACAACAGGGGGAGAAACATGTATACACTCTCAAACTCAAACTCTTTACGTTATACGAATGTAACGTCACATAACGATACGGTAACTAAGTTAATGTTAATGTAATGTTATGGTCACTATGCAGCTTTATCACTTAAGTCCTCGACAATCTCCTCGGATCGTTAGTATTTGGTTTAAGTAGCGGAGGAATTATAAGTAGTACTACTGGGTCTGACGAGCCCCATCCGAGCTAGTCGCGCTAGCCGACCGGGTATGGTCAACGGGTGTATGATTGGCCTAACATCGCCATGGTTATGTGATAGACCTGGCAAAACGGAGGCACAACTGTCAGCTTCGATCGCGAACACTTAGTGACATGACTTTAGGCTAGCTACCTATATACATTAATATTGAACTTAATTACGGAACAACTTAATATTCCGGGTTTGGAATATTGGAACATCAACTTATTATCCCGGGTTGGGGATAATGGAAACAATAACTAAATATTCAGGTTAGGGAATATTGGAAACAACAACTTATTATTCCGGGTTGGAATAATGGAACTGATATGGTATCCCGGGTTGGGGAGTAACAAACTAAAACCGAACAACGAATTTATGAAAACCTGTGAACTCACTCATCTTTAATGTTGACACTTGTTTCTTTACATGTTTCTCAGGACGCTAGGAGCTCTAGGTGCACGCACATGCATTGAACAAGACATCCTTATCGAGTCTCATTTAATCATATTGTTTTGGGATTTTTCATTTGTTTTGGCGTTTGTGTTGGCGCCCGCATCATTACTTAATTATGCTTCCGCTCAAATTTTAAACTGATACTCATGCTAAATATTGGTAATCTAAAATTTACAACAAATGATTTTGGAAAACGTATTATCAAATCATATAGAGTCGTTCGACGTACTAGTGTCTTAGATTCTGGTTTGTTCACACGTCTCGCGGTAAAACTCCGTAAGTGGAAATTGAGGGTGTGACAAAAACCCTATTTTTACACATGATACAGGTGAACCAGCTGCAGACAGAAACACATAGGATTGGCCTAGAAGAATAAAATGATTTAGAGCTTGGAATTGTTTAGTTGGTTATTTTCTTTGTATTTGTATGGACAGGTTTGGATTATTGAGAATGTAATATTGATTTAAATAAATATGAAACATAATAGTAAATATCATGAGCTTTGGTGATAACCCAATTATGCCCCGACTCTTATTCCGCTGCGGGTCGGGGTGTGACATTTTGGTTATCCATTTGAGCGGTTCCAACAGATGAGGTGCTTGGTGTATTGGGTTTTGGTGGATTAGAGACAACGGTTGTGTCTAATCGGTTGGCTAGGTTTCGCCTAACAACCCGTTCAATATCCGGTTCGAATACTAACGGTGAAGTTCTTCCGGAGTTCCGTGTATGCATGCACTACCTGTAGCCTACACAAGTAAGACACCCGCGTAACACAAAAGCAGATATGATAATACGAAAACAAGCACTTAAACAGTTAATCACTAAAACCAATAAATCCAAACGCAAAGCGCACGAACTCCCCGGCAACGGTGCTAAAATTTGATCGATGTGTCGCGCCTCGGTCAAAGATAATATTTATAAACCCGATTTATCCTTAACTATGAGTTAGTGGTAGCACGGCGTCGATCCACGAAGAGTCTGTGGTTTGCGTACGGACAAGATTGATTTTAAATAAGATTGTCACTTTATGAAGCTTGCTACAAAAACGATTAATTTGTTTGTTTGAAAGTGATGTCGGAATGGACCGACAAGTTTTGATTGAATTAAGTAACGAATAAAAACTAAGAAAGATTGCAACAAAAGTAAATAAGATTGTAAAACAATAGTAAGAAAACGAGGTTCACACCCGGTTCAGTAATTGCATTCCTAGGGTTTCTACACGTTTAGATTTGATTCAATTGCAAAAGTGATTAACGAATTTAGTGTCACGAGGCTTAGGTGTCAATAGCTATCAACGTTACAAAGAACGGACAAAGATGCACTTCATTACCAAGAACATGTAAATCCTAACCTAGACAAGGCATAAATGCACATAAACATTTAATAAAGTCAAATTTAATCTTCACTCGACAATTTATGAATTCAATACAAATGCAAGACAATTGTCATAAGCTTCAAAATCAAATAGCAAATTGTCACAAATCAAACCAATAACAATGTTTAACCCTAGACTTACAAAAACCTACACCGGGGTGAAACCTCCGGGAATTAGCTGCTCATGGTGAACATGACATGATCAATGGACGATGAAAGCTCGAATCTTGGCATCTTGAAACTTGGAGATGATGATGGAAAGTAGTTAGGGTTTGTGATAAATGATGGTGATGAATGGATGGATGATTGAAGAGTGATGATGATGGTGTTGGGATTAGGGTTTTGGATCGAAGAGTGTAATTGGATGGATAGGATTGGCGGAAGAAGATGGTCGATTATGATTGTGGCTCCAAGAACAATATTCAAACTCCCAAAATTCGTAACTATTAAGAATGGGTCCCTAAAACACTTAAAACTCAACAAAATTGAACAAAACGCGTCAGCGAGCAGGAGAATGCGTCGCCGACGCACCCCAGAAAAGGGGTTTGCTGCTGACGCGTTATTATGCTGTCTACGCATGTTCTCATCGACGCAGTGCGTCGGCGACGCACTACTTTTCGTTGGTTTTCCATTTCTCATGTTTCCGGTTGTTCCCGTTCGCTCCCGGTACATCGTATAGCTCCCAAATAGCTCCTTAAACTCTCTTAGACCTGTAAAACACAAATCTTATTAGAAGTAGGCTATTCAAGATTAAAGGCTATGTAAAAACATCAACTTAAACATAACAAAGCACCGGTTTTCGACCACATATCAACATTCGGGTCAAGTTTAAATGAGTTTAGAAGGGTTTAGAGTCGAGATTTCGCATTAAAAAGCAACCAGCGTCGGCTGGCTTTTGGGAGGCCGTCGGCGATAGCCTGACCTCCTGTCGCCGACGCCATGTGCTTTGTGAGACATGGGCGACGCCTAGTCCTCCTGTCTATGGTTAAACTTACCCGATGCCACAATTTGAATACCCATCGGCGACGACCTGAGGCCCCGTCGCCGACGCAACCCCTAACTTCCATTTTTTTAGAAAGTATGGGCAAAAACATGCACTTTTTACAAAAGGGACCTATGCTAGAAATTCCTAGAAATTATTAGAAATCTTTTTGTGTGACATTTTTGGTTTTCAATATTATTAACAAACTAATTTTTAACGATCCTACCACCCTCCGAATAGCTGTGTATTGTCCCTAATACATAAACAAGTCTTAAAACATACCTCTAATCTTCATGACTCGTTCATAGATTCCGGAACTTCACACATCAAACGGAGTTAATAGGAAACGAAATAATAACTAGCAAAGCAACAAGTCAAACAATTAAAATATACAAAACACTACAAAAAATGTTACCGGCCCTTCTTAGTCGACCTCATAAACCGGGATGCTCGCTAAGAACACTCACAGATTCATTGTATTCGTCCTTTGGCTCGTTACCATTGAGAAATGGTTTAAGCCTATGACCGTTTACCATTTGCCGTGACCCATCCTTCAGGTCCTTGATAGTAACATCACCCACCTGTCCGACTTGGGTGATCGCGTAGGATCCCATCCACTTGCTACGGAGCTTTCCGGGAAAAAAACTTAAGCTTTGAGTTGTAAAGCCATACCTTTTGACCTACTACCAACTCTTTCTTCCTTAACTTGGCATCATGCGCTCTCTTCATTTCGTCCTTGTATTTGAACGCGCGTTCATATGTCATTTCCCTTAGCTCCTCCAACTCGCACAAGTTGAGCTTCCTTTCCCTACTTGCATCATCATATTTAACATTAACCTCTTTAACAGCCCATAATGATCGATGCACACGTTCAACAGGTAAATAACAGTTTTTACCATGAACCAACCGGTAAGGTGTAGTGCCAATGGGTGTCTTATGTGTCGTTCGGTAGGCCTATAAGGCATCGTTCAACTTTATTGACCAATCCTTACGGCCCGTCTGTACGGTCTTTTGAAAAATCTCTTTAATTTGCCGATTTGACACTTCCACTTGCCCGCTTGTTTGCGGGTGATAGGGGGTAGCGATTCTATGGTCGACACCATACCGTTTTAAGTGTTTGCCAAACCGAAAGTTTTTAAAATGGGATCCTCCATCACTTATGATGACACGAGGAATCCCAAACCTTGAAATATGTGGGATTGGACAAAGCTACAAACTACGGTATGGTCGTTAGTTTTGGTGGCTATTGCTTCGACCCATTTTGACACATAATCAACTGACACCAAGATATATGAATTGGGAAACGGGCCCATAAAGTCAATGCCCCAAACATTGAAAACATCGACTATTAGGATCGACTACATGGGCATCTCGTCCCTTTTTGATCTACCCCCTAAACTTTGGCACTCAACACAATTCTTAGAAAACTCGAATCCGTTATTAAATATAGTTGGGCAATAAAGGCCACTATTCAACACTTTATGGCCCGTTTTGTGACCATTGAAATGGCCACCACACACTAATGAACGCACATGTTTCAACACGCTCAGAATCTCTTCATCGGCTACACATCTCTGGATCCTTTGATCCGCACACTCTCTCCACAGGTCCGGTTCCTCTAACCGGTAATACTTGATTTGAGACAAAAAGTGTTGCCTCCTTCTTCGATCCCAATGAGCCGGCAAGTCACCTTTAACAAGATAATTCACAATGTTAGCATACCATGGTAACTTAGACACACTCAAGATTTGCTCATCCGGGAACAATTCATTGATCTATACAGATGTAGGATCCTCCTCAAACACCACATGGGACAAGTGGTCGGCAACCACGTTCTCACTTCCTTTTTTGTCCAAGATCTCTAGGTCAAATTCCAGTAACAATAAAACCCAACGGATTAATCTAGGCTTAGCATCCTTCTTTTCCATAAGATACCTTACAGCACTATGGTCCGAGTAGATAATCACTTTACTACCCCAGATATAAGCCCTAAACTTATCCAACGCGTATACAACCGTAAGTAGCTCTTTCTCGGTTGTTGTGTAACACACGAGAGGTACCAATTAATAAAATATCTTTACGTAGTGGTCGAGCCATTGATAATGGTGTCAAAACACCACCACCTCAGTATGTTGAAGGGGTGGTGGAAGATGTGAATGATGAAGAGGTTGATGACGGTCAAACTGGTCAAAACAAAAATATTTCTAAAAATGACAAAAAGACACCCGTTGTGACCACATCTGTCCCGATTGCTAAGGAAAAGGGTGTGGAGGTGAATACCACCCCTTATCCCGAAGCATTGAAGGGACCTGTGAAAAAGATTGTAAACAAAAAAGGTCCACAACAAGAGGAGTTGTTGGAGGTTTTCAAACAAGTAAAAATAAATTTACCTCTTTTGGATGCAATCAAGCAAGTACCGTCGTATGCTAAGTACTTAAAAGAGTTATGTACTCAAAAACGAACTCACAAATTTCCAAAAAAAATTAGACTTAATTGAAAATGTGGGTTCGATTCTTTCGGGTGCACTTCCACCTAAACTTCAAGATCCGAGCGCGCCTATTATTTCAATTCAAGTAGGTGATTTCAAAATTGGTCGGGCGCTTTTAGATATTGGAGAGAGTGTGCACATTCTACCGGGTAGTTTATATGACCAATACGAATTTGGTCCTCTTCAAGCAGCGAATACCACTGTGGTGTTAGCTGACTTGGCTCCTAAATTACCCCGTGGGATACTCTCCGACGTAATAGTGAAAATTAAGGATTTTTACAATCCGGTGGACTTTTTAGTACTTGATTATGTGGCCATGGATTCGACTAAGGAACCTACGGTGATTTTGGGTCGACCGTTCTTAGCAACTGCTAATTCTCAAATTGATTGTAAAATGGGAAAGGTCGAAATGACATTTGGAAACCGAAGGTTGAGGTTGCATGTTTTTTCCGGATTGACGAATCCTTCAGTCGATGATGAATGTTACATGGCATACATCATTGACCAGTGTATACCTCTCTGCGACACTGTTGTAGATGAGGAGAACACAATGGAGGAATGTTCTATGTTTGACAGGTCATAGGTGGAGATGAATCGGAGCATAGACGCGGAGGTGAAAAGTTTGGAGGTGCTCGTGGTTAAAGAAGGAAAGCCCATATGGACGCAACAAGTGGAGAGCTTACCGGATACCATTGATATAAAGTTGAAGCCGTCATTAGTGGAGCCTCCGGAAGTTGAGTTAAAGGTGTTGCCGAAGCATATGGGGCATTCTTATGTTGGTGAAGGCAACACGCTTCCGGTCATAATTGCTTCAAGTTTGACCGAGGAGCAAGAGAAGAAGTTGATGGATATTTTGGTCACCAATCGGGCGGCTATTAGGTGGACCATCGCGGATTTGAAGGGCATTAGTCCCTCGATAGTGATGCATAAGATCATCATTGATGACACCATAACACCTGCCCGTGATGCACAAAGGAGGTTGAATCCAAACATGAGGGAGGTTGTCAATAAGGAGGTGTTGAAGTGGATTGATGCAGGTATCATTTACCCTATCTCTGATAGCCAATCGATGAGTCCCACACAAACCATCCCAAAGAAGGAAGGTATTCAAGTCGTAAAAAATGACGCAGGTGAGGAGGTAGCTACCCGGCCGGTAACCGGGTGACGTATTTGCAGTGATTATAGGAAGTTGAACACTGCTACTTCTAAAGATCATTTTCCCTTGCCATTTGATCAAATTGTGGAAAACTTAGCCGGACAAAAATGTTATTGTTTCTTGGATGGGTATTCCGGTTACAATCAAATTACTATTCATTCGGAATATCAACAAAAGACCACGTTTACATGTCCATATGGCACTTTCGCATTTAGGCGAATGCCATTTGGATTATGTAACGCCCCTGATGTGTGCTAAACAGACTATAAAAATAAACTACTTTAGACTCTCTAAACTAGACACTAAAAAGCTTTAAAAACTAGACTCGACTTAAACCTAAACCACACAATCGGCAAGTGTACCGATCATTGTAGTATAACCTAAGTAAGTCCTGATATAGAACCCATAGGACTCTATGAATTAGGCTAAGTAGACTCTGAAAGACTCGGACAGACACGACTAAAACTGTTTTGATTGTTTTTTTTTGGGGAGGGGGGGTTACGGAAAATCCACGGAAATCTATATTAAAACTAATTAAGACCAAATTAACTAACACGAACGAAGGATGGAAGTTGTTCTCACGAGGTGATGAAGACTACCTAGACTAGAATCCTGGATTGATTTTAAGCGTTTACCGATTAAATTAATTACTCGTTTTCTGGAACCGGGATCTTATGATACTAAACCTATTAAATACCATCTAAGCCCCTTAACCCTTCTCGAGGTGAAACTTATGGTGTTACCTAGGCCGTTAATCCTACCGGTTGATTAGACGTCTTTCCAGTTGTCTAATATTCTGTGAGTACCTTAATGATGACCTACTCTTTTCCAATTATAGATCTAGGGTAGTTTGAGTATCTAAACTTGACTTGATAGACTAATAAAACCGACGGGTCAACAAAGGCATGATCTTTCTCCAAAGACCGACAATAGCAATTCACCGGGTAAGACCTATCAATAGCCCCTCACTTTCCAGGTATTAGGACTAGTAGAACACTAAAATCTAGTAACCTGTTAACTAACACTTCTAAGGTTTACTGGGCCCTTCAACCTTAAAGACTATGAACTTATCCTATGATATAGACACTCACCAAAGTTCATAACCTAATACGATTCTATTCCGTGATATAGACAGTCACCAAGAATCATATGAAGTAATAGTAAACATAAAACCAAATCAAAGCATGCACACACACCACGCCAGATAAACAAACTTCTTACAGAGCACAATTAATCCATAACAAACATGTAATTAACGAAAAAGGTATAAACTTTATATCAATCCATTCATCAAAGTCTAGGTAGTAAAGATGTTTAGCCTAGCATATTCAGTAACAAAAGCAAAACAAGAAAAGTCAAACTGGAATTCATTATTACAAGTTCAGAAAGGAGAAAACAAGACAAACAAGGATCGTGTAAACCCGAGAAAGTCTCTAATCGTCAATCTTCCCTTGATCCAGTGATTCTAGAGCTTCGAAACCTTCAAACTCAGCTAATACGACTCTAGAACGGCTGCAAGAACTCTTAAAATTTGTAACCCTAATCAAGGATGATTACGTTTTCTTTTATACCCCGAAATCCAACACAAAACGCATCACAAACAACTTTTCCGCGAACAATTACCCTGTCATGTTACGCGACGGGTGAGGGCCAGGGCGTCGCGTAGCACGGTGCCCCTATATCTGCTGATTTTGTCTTTTGTTTCAATGGGGCGCCCCTATATCTGCTAATTTTGTCTTTCGTTTCACGTTCAGCTCTCGGTTTCGCGTACGGTTCCCGTTTTTCTTCCAAATTGCTCATATTTCTTCGTTTTTTCCAACTTTAAGCAACGGGACCTGAAATCAATGCTTAACATCAGTAGTGTCGAAATTCTAACCTAAACTAGACTCAAACTATCTAAAAACGGAATAAAATATACACTAAAAACATATGTACTTTGCAGTACATCAGCCCCCGCCACCTTTCAAAGGTGTATGATGAGTATCTTCTCGAATATGGTGGGGGAGTCGTTAGAGATCTTCTTGGATGACTTATCAATTTTTGGATCATCTTTTGAAACATGCTTAGACCAATTAGAAAAAGTGTTGAAATGATGTGTGGAAACTAATTTGGTTTTGAGTTGGGAGAAGAGCCATTTTATGGTTCAAGAAGGGTTAGTGTTGGGACATGTGGTGTCAAGTCGTGGGATAGAAGTAGACCATGCAAAAATCAAAGTAATTTCTACTCTACCCTATCCCACTAGTGTTAAGGGCATTAGGTCATTTTTGGGATAGGAGGTTTATTACAGGGTTTAGTTACATTTCAAAACAATTATGTAACCTTTTACTAAAAGTCGCGCCATTTGATTATAATGAAAAATGTAAAGATGCCTTTAATGTTTTAAAGCAAAAGCTGGTTGAAGCCCCAATCTTGCAATCACCAAATTGGTTACTTCCATTTAAAATTATGTGTGATGCAAGCGACTATGCGGTTGGGGCCGTGTTGGGTCAAATTTTGGCCAAAATTTGACCGGGGTGTCACTCGGAAGTCTTCCTCCACTTCCCCGCATTTGGGCCATTTCTTCCGCAAGTTGGCCCACTTGTTTCGCTAATGCTTCGTGTGATTTATCCCGAATTTCGTTCTCCTTCTTGGACTCTTGCATCATCAAAAGCATTGCATCCATCTTAGCATTCAAATTGTTACCACCCCCACTTTGATTACCCGAACCATTTCCACTGCCGCCTTGGTTGTTGTAATTCCTTTGGTACCCACCTTGGTAGTTGTTATCTCATCCTTGGTACCCTTGATTGTAATTACGTTGGTAACCTCCTTGATTACCTTCTTGACGGTTTTGATATGAGGACCCGCCTTGGTTAGCCGCTTGAAAATTCGGGTTCATTTGGTTAGCGGCATTCCCATATCTAAAATTGGGGTGGTTCCTCAAACCGGGATGATACGTGTTTGAATTCATGTCATTATTCTTTCGATCCCCAAACACTTAATTCACCTCCTCGGTGTCTTCGGCTGTACCCATTGGACATTCACCGGTTCTATGACCGATATCCCCACAATCATCGCAAACCGCATATTGAACCGTACTTACTCACGAGCCAACTCTCTCTCTAATTGAGAAATTCGATCCTTAGAGTTAGAATCAAGATCAGGAAGTGATCGAGAGATAGGATGCTTTTTAGCCTGATCGGCCAACTCCTTAGCCTTTGATCTTTTTGCCATCCTTTCGAGGAATTCCCAATCGTCATCCTCGTGATTGCTTAGTAGCGTCCCATTACTAGTTGACTCGAGATGGTTCCATGTCACTCCACCCAAACCCCTCACGAAATACTTTACCAATTCCCATTTCTCAATTTGGTGATGCAGACACTTTCGAATCAACTCTTTATACCGGGTGAAGCCTCATGTAACGGCTCACTCGATAGTTGCTTGAATGCTCGAATTTCGTCACGCGCATCATCAGTCTTAGCCATCGAATAGTTCTCATCAAGAAAGGCTTGTTGCATATCAACCCAAGTATGAATACTATGCATGGGCAACGTCAAAAACCACTGCTTGGCTTTATCCTTCAATGAAAACTAAAATAGACGTAAACAAACCTCATCTTGGGTGAAATGACCACCCCAATAGTGCTACATATAGTCGAGAACTCCGCTAAGTGTGTATAAGGTTCATCATTCGGTCGTCCATTAAAATGAGGGCCATTGTTGTTACACCACGAATGGTTGTTACGGTTTTGTTTGTTTTGGTTTTGTTGACCCATTGGAACGGTTCCAATGGACAGTGTTGATGGTTAGTTTTGGGTAACTTGATTAGAGACAAGTGTTGCCTCTAACCGGCTTGCTAAGTTCCTTCTTGTTACTCACTCAATCTCCAGTTCATAGACCAATGGTGATGTTTGCCCGGAATTCCGTGTACGCATGCACTACCTGTAACCTGCACAAGTAACACACCCCATGTAACATAAAAGCAAATAAAATAAAAGAAAAAAGCACTTAAACAGTTTATCACAATTGTCAAACACAATCCAAACGTAAAGCGCACTAACTCCACGACAACATAGCCAAAATTTGACCGGGGTCTCGCACCCCGGTCAAATATAATATTTATAAGCCCGGATTACCCTTAACAAATGCGTTAGTGGTTGTAAGGGGTCGATCCGCGAAGAGTTTATGGTTTGCATATAGACTAGCTTGATTATGAATTTGTCACCTTTTATGAAGCTTGCTATGTTTAAATTGTTTGTTTGTTTGAAAGAAATGTTGGAACTAACCAACAATGATGGTAAAGTTTGATCAACTACTAAAACTCAAATGGCACGATTGACGAAAGCACAATTAATGACTTAAACAATGTTTGAGAAAAAGGGTCCACACCCGGTTTCAGTAGTTGCCAACCTAGGATTCCTACAAGTTTTAGATTCAAACACAATTGTATAACGATTAATGGTTTTAGTGTACCGTGACTTAGGTGCCAATAACTATCAACGTTCCGAAGAACATATAAGAATGCACTTTATAATCACAACAAGTAAAACCTAACCAAAACACCGCATAAATACACATAACCATTTCGTAAAGTCATAACTTTATAATTGTTCGAAAACTTACGAATATGAAACAAATGTAAATATTGTCAAAGGTTTCCAAATCAATACAAATTCTCACAAAGATGAATCAAAGAACAATTCAAAACCCTAGATTAAACAACTACCTACACCGGGGCGAAACCAAGGTGATTAGCCGCTCATGGTGAATAGAACACGATCAACAACGGATGGAAGCTCGAACTTAGACATCTTGAAGCTTTGATGGTGAGAATGTTGAGAATTAGGGTTTTTGGTGAATGGTGATGATGAATGGATTGAAGGTTTGGTGGTGATGGTGACTAGGGTTGTGATCGAATGGATGAATTCGATTGATTGGGATGGATTGGAATGGTGGAAGATGATGTTGGGGATGATCTTGGCTCCAAGAACTAGTTTTAAACTCTCGAAACTCGTAACTCCACTGGAATGGTAAAAAAACTGTGTTATAACTCGTCTCCCACTCAACAAAAATCAAAATTCATGACAAAACAACAGATGAGCCGTCGCTGACGGCTAGAAGTGGCGTCGGCGACGGTGTGTGCTCCTCCTGGTTCTCTCCGACGCTTTAACCTGTTGTCTACGAACGATTCTGACGACGGAAATACACAAATAGCGTCGGCGACGGCCCATTTGGGCGTCAGCGATGGTGCCCCTAAAACCAACTTTTTGTCGTTTCTTGGTTCCGGTTGACCCAGTTCGCGTCCCGGTGCTCCATTAAGCTCCCGATTAGTCTCTTAAACTCCGTAAGACCTGCAAAACACAACTCCAATTAAAAGTAGGCTATTCGAGATTAAAAATTAAGTAAAAATATGAACTTAAACAATAACGAACACTGGTTTTCAACCACGCATCATTTTACATCCAATTTTTTCCTAAGACAAAATTTGCACACAAGTGTTCTATACATCTACGTTTAAGAAAAAAGTTTTAATTTACACCATCCCTAGAACCTAAACAAAACTGACTAAACGAAGTAAAAAACAATGTCTGACGTTTTAATTTTTTACATCTACATGTCGATTTTCAATGTATTTTTTAACTGTCGAATATAAGCTCATACGTAAATTTTTTTTACATGTGGGTGGCGAAAGTAAAAGAAAATAAAATTACGCACGGTGCCGAATGTAAATGTATTTTTTTATATGGCAAATGTAAGCTTACACGTAAATGTTTTTTTATATTTGATGCAGAATGTCAAAAAAATTGGCGCATGGTGTCGAATGTAAATGATTTATTTTAAAATGTTGAATGTAAAGCCACACGTAAATGTTTTTTTTTTGGCAAATTGGAAATAAATAATCCCACATTTTTAACTTTGGCTGATAATAATCCCAAGTCAGTTACTAGCCGATAATAATCCAAACTGGTCAATACTTTTTTTTTGGAAAATAGTCCGCTGTTAAAATAGCTTAACGGAGTTAAGTTTTTTTCCGAATTTCAAACCGATGTTTTAGGGATTTTGATCAGAACGAGGATATGAGTCGATGGATGTAAAACATACCTCGAAATTGTGCTCGAAATGGCTTGATTTTTGTTAATTGGAAGTTAAACACCCGAATTGAAGCACCGTTTTCGTGGGTTGGGGCAGTATTTTGAGGTAATTTTTACATCAATCGATTCGTATCCTCATTCTGATCAAAAGCCCTAAAACATCGGTTTGTAATTCGAAAAAAAACTTAACTTCGTTAAGCTATTTTAATGGCGGCCTATTTGTTGATGCACTTTGTGTTCGTCACTTGTCGAATAAGCTAGATAGAGCGTGCGTTGAATATTGTATAGGTTAGAATTGAACACATGACCAAGTTAGCACGAAGTTGTAGTGAAGTAGACAAGTTCGCACGAACTTGTATGTAGGTGGACAAGTTCGCACGAAGTTAACTTCGGACGAACTTGGTCATCACCTTTTTGGTGCGTACTTGTTTGCCTATAAATAGGTGGTGTGTGTTCATTTGTGTTTAAGTTTTTGCAATCCCTACGGGGAGGTGCTGCCGGATTCTCTTTAGGAACTCCGGCAGCCTGACAAAATGTATACTCTTTCAGTATGAATGAATAACATATGACTTCCGCTGCATTCTGCTTCTACTCTTTTCTGTAATAACATTCTACCGAAACCGTCATACTACGCACTAACTTCCGTCTAGAACCGCCTGATCAGGACCTTCACTATTTTACAAAAAAATGACCAGTTCGGACTTATTATCGGTTAATAACTGACTTGGGATTATTATCGGCCAAATTGAGAAGGTTGGGATTATTTATTTCCAATTTGTCCATGTTTTTTTACGTTCGGTGTAAAAATACATTTACAAGTCTAAAAATCTGGAATTTTTTGCACGGACGTAAAAAACATTCACAAGTGTAAAATCCAGAATTTTTTTACAAACTCCGAACACCATCACATAAATGGGCAAACTTCCAATATGAACGTGTTCATCATCGCGTCGATTCCTCTGTTAAAAATTTTTAACATTTTTTACACCCCGTTTGCAAACTTTTTACGCCCCAGTTGTAAAGTTTATTTACACAAAACGTAACTCGCCAATAACTAGCATATCTCACAACAAAACCCAAAACATATTCTTATGTAATAACAACATAAAATAAATCAGAAATAGCCTATTTACACTTTGCCATTTACCAAATATTTTTTTAAGAAATATTTGTCCATTTAAGAAATATTTTAACATCCAAAAATTCAAATTAAAATAGATACGCAATTCTCTAACATATTATTCAATTTTAATATTCAAGTCAAAATAGATCACTAAATCCTTAACACACCAAAACCCAAACTTGAGATGTGGTCCGTTTTCTCTTGGATCTGAAGTTTAGGGCCTCGGTGGGTTCCAATCTCCACTTGTTTTCTGTCAGATATAAATGTTTTTTATGGGGTTTCTTGTCAAATAGAGATGTTTTGTGGTTGTGTGTGGTTGTTAGCAGTGGTAGGAGGTCGAAGTCGTGTTAGGGTTTGGTCTACGGTTTGAAGGTGGTCTTCAATGGAAGTTCAAGATGTCTGGTACTAAAATAAAAATGAGTGAGAGAAGGGGATGTAGGAGAGAAAGAGTGTGGAAGACAGAAATTTTAAGAATATAAGATAGTGAAAAAGGGGTATATGGGAAGTTGTGATTTGATTTTGGGTGGGTTAAATTACTAATATGATCTTACGGTTCTCGCAACTCGATATGGTTTTCTTTTTAACCGATCATATATATATATATATATATATATATATATATATATATATATATATAGGATTCGGTTCAAGCATGAACTACTACCAGCTGCGAAAACCATAAGAACTCTCATCCAATAGAATTTTAACACATTACCTATAATCAAATTAATTTAAAAGGGTATTTTAGTAATTGTGGTGACTCTAGGCTTTCTTATAATTTGGATATGCTATTTTAGGGTCAATCTATTAGGAATACGGCTACATAGTTATGGTTCAGTTACGTTAACCTATGGTTAAATTCAAGAAAAGTTTTTAAGAATACAAACAGAATGCAATACGGTGTATATAAAACATCTTGTCTTAACCGGCGAGAACCGTGTGAATCAAGTAGTTAGTGATTCATGCGGTTCTCGCAAAGACCAAGTACATTGGGTATCCTATATTCAAAGGAAAGAAATGAATTTGGATATAATGAGGAGACATTTAAATCTTACACAATTAACAAAAAGGGAATATTAATTATGGAACCCGCCCGTCTATCTGTAAAAAATGACGGATAGTTTTTTATGTATCAAATCATAGGTATTTCGTTGGTTCATAAAAGTAAGCACCAAAGTAATCAAAGATACCGAAACCCCCAAAATGTTGCTAAGAATCATTTTGATGAATCCATTCCAAGACATAAAACTCTAAATAGAGATAAAAATAATTCTGATTTGCTTGTTTTCCCTAATTATGACATTATGTTCTTTATAAAATGCAATCTATATTTGTCTTATATGTTTATTAGAAAATACAAAATTATTGAAAATAATAACTATTTCTTTTTGCTATATTTTCCCTAATTATGACATAATGTTCTTTATAAAATGCAATCTATATTTGTCTTATATGTTTATTGAGAATTTCTATTTCATTCGTTAACGTTTGATTACTTTGCACTACAAGTTTTTAAAAAAACATTCGATAACGTGCGTAAAAAAAGTTTTGAAAACGTGCGTAAAAAAGTTTGACAATGTGCGTAAACATTTACACGAACTGAGTATGAGAACAATATTATGTAAAAAATAAATAAAAAAATGTTTGGACAACTTGTGTAAAAAGTTTTTTTACTCCCCTGATCGCCGACCCGAACTCCTCTAAACGTCGCGCGTAAATCTAATTTTCAAACAGAAGACGTAAAATAGTTTTTACGTACGTTTGAATAATGTTTTTACGTAACTATGTAAAATAATTTTTTTTGCAAACGGTGTCAAATGAAAAAAAAAAGGTTTTTATTCTCAAATTTTATTTACGGCCCCCGTAAAAAGTTTAAAAACCCATAGCCAAAGAATCGACTGGGGGCGTAAAAAAAGTTTACAACTGAGGTGTAAAACAAGTTTAAAATGTTTTAATAAGGGCGTAAAAAAACATATAACCGAGACGGAAATAAAAATTTACAACCGGGCGTAAAAATAATTTACAGCCGCGGCTGGGGTAAAAATAAAAAATTTACGTGTCGTCGGCATAAAAAACAATTATATAAAACGTTTTGTGATTCACGTTTGTAAATTTGTAGTTTTTTAATACGTTTAAAAAAATGTTTTTACATTTGTTGCCGAATGCAAAAAAAATTGCCCATGGTGTCGAAAGTAAAAAATGTTTTTTATATGTGGCAGAAAAATGTTTTTTACACCCTTGAATGCCCGCTCGAGCTCCTTTAAACGTCACTTTTGTGGAATGTAAACGCTATATTTTGGAGTAAATGATATTTAATTTGTTTGTAGAATAGTAATTTGGGATTTTTACATGTTTTGTGTGGTGTTTGTGCAAATCTCAGATGATGAAGGTGTAAACTATCATATATTAACGACGACTTCGCTTTATTTATTTTGTTTATTTTTTTCATTTTCTATTGATTTATTTGCAATGTAAACATTTACATCAATTTTTAATTTTTTTTATTAAAGAACAATCTTATCAAATAAAGCACAATCATTAATGAGACCAATTAGCTCTTATTTAACTAAATATAAAAATTCATTAATTAAAGGACAATCATTACTCTGTTTTATTGTCTTTTAATCTCATTCATCAAAACACATTTGATCAATGGTTAAAATTGGTTAGTACGGTTCTCACAACTCAAGGTGGTTCTCATTTTACCCAATCCCTATATATATATATATATATATATATATATATATGTGTGTGTGTGATGGGTAAAATGAGAACCAGTTTGATTTGTGAGAACCGTAGGAACCAATATAAACCATTGATCAAAAGTGTTCTAATGGAAGAGATTAAAAACCAATAAAGTAGTTATAATCATTGTGCTTTAATTAATGAGTTTTTTTTAGTGAGATAAGGGTAAATTGGTATTTTTACAACGCTCTTTAATAATTAGTAATTAAAGTTGTAATCATTGTATTTTAATTAATGCTTGTGATTTAATTAATGTTATTTTTGAATCACTCAATAAGAGAATTATTTTCCGTAAGGGTTCAAACTTTTTTTGTGCGCCGGTTTTAAACAATTTTACGCGCGGGTTCAGACTTTTCTTACGCACGGGTTTAAACTTTTTTTACGCGCCGGTTTTTAACTTTTTTTACGCGCCGTTTTAGAATCTTTTTTTAAGCGCAGTTTTAAACTTTTTTTACGCGCCGGTTTTAAATTTTTTTACGCGCGATTTTAAACTTTTTTAAGCACGGTTTTAAACTTTTTTTACGCGATGATTTAAAACTTTTTTACGCGCCGGTTTTAAATTTTTTTACGCGCGGTTTAAATTTTTTTACGCGACGGTATAAAAGTTTTTTTACTCGCCGGTTATAAACTTTTTTTACGCGCGGGTTTAAACTTTTTTTACGCGTGGTTTTAAACTATAAAACATTTTTTTACAAAAAAAAACAATTTTTTACGGATTTAAACTTTTTTACAAAAAACAAAAAATATTTTACGCCAAACAAAAATATTTAATATTTTATTTTTAGAAAAAGCTTTTACGCCAAATATCTTTTTACGCCGCCGACACCCCGATTTCGGGTTTGCGAAATTTGGGGATCTTACCAAACGAACTCACCAGAAAATCACGACTCAATAGATTTCTCATGTTGAATTTTAAATAAAAGAGAGTGAAAAGATGTGACATGTTGAGTTTTAAATAGAAGAGGGAGAAAAGATGTGAAATGTTGACTTTTAAAAAGAAGAGAGAGAAAAGATGTGACATGGGAAGTAAAAGACTAAAATACCATTTTGATTTAGTTTGGTTATGGGTGATGTGTCAATATGCTATTGGATGATAGGTGTTCTCATGGTTCTCGCAACTGAGATTGGTTCTCTCTTGAACCGAATCCCATATATATATATATATATGTGTGTATATATATATAGGGAAAGGATAAAATGAAAACCTACTTGAGTTGAGAAAACTCAAGAAAAGCCTATGTAACATTTTTATTTTTTCTAAAAAAATAGGGAATGTAAGTTACATGCTAATGAATGTTTTGTAACAAAAAATAAAAAGCGCCGAGTGGATTTTTTATAAAAAATTACAAAAATTATGTTTTTCAGCATTTTTTGTAAACACTGAAATTTTTAAAAAAATTTATAAAAAACATTCGGCGCTTTTTATTTATTTTTTGTCACAAAATGTTCATTAATATGTAATTTACATTCCCTATTTTTTTAAAAAAAAATAAAAATGTTACATAAGGTTTTCTTAAGTTTTCTCAACTCAAATGGGTTTTCTCTCTATACTTCACCGAGATATATATAGGGGAGGGTTTAAATGAGAACACTCATCTTTTATGAGAACTATGAGAACAAATCTCATCCACTCATTTATCTTCCATTATGTTTTAATGAAAAGGTTAAATGATTAATTCTACAAATCTCCTATTATTTCAACAGGGAACATTAAGCATTTGATTTAGGGTTTTCTATCTGTCTTGGACGATATAATTTGATCATCAAGCATCACATTTGATTCTTTTTTATTAGAGCTTGAATTCTTTAATTATTTCTAAATTAACTTCTTCGATTCCATCTTCTGTGATTTCGTCCATTCAATATTCAGGTATGTTCATTCGATTTTGCCAATTTTTCAATCCGTATATATGTTTGAATTCTTCAATCGTTTTTCATACTTTGATCTGCTTATAGATTCCTTTAATGGTGGTCTAGTGTGTGTTCTGAACATATGATATGTATCATACGTTCATATGGAGATTCATATAACGATTCAGCGATTTAACCTAAAACATACGTTAGGGATTAACCTAAAACAAATGATGATGATGTATTTCAGAAATTGGGTTTCGTGTTTCATGGGTTTGTGGGTAATGGTTTGACGATGATGTGTTTTTTTGTTTGGTAAAATGGGTGACGCACGCTATGTGTTCGATGAAATGCTTAGGCATTATGGTGGACGATTTTGATTTCTGGTATGCTAAAATTGGGGATGTTGAGTTGCAAGATTGGTTTTTGACCAAGCACCGGTTAAGGATTGAGGAGTTTGGGGTGCTATGATTTCTAGGTATAAATTGGCTTGTTCAATTACTGCTTAATTTGTCTTTGCTGGTACAATTTGATGATTTGATCATGTCTTGGGTAGTTAATCTATTTTTGCTTATGTGCTTAGTCCAACAACAAAGTTTAAGTAACAATCCAACATTAAAGTTTGAGTATGTTAGCCATAGTGACCTGTTAATGCCCACAAGCCAAGTCAGTTAGCTATCATTCAACATATTATTAGATATTTTCCATCCATTTACTAACTCTCTCGTTGTAAAATTTATTTGTGATAGGGTGGTGCAAGCCTACTATGAATATTTGATAACACAAAGGATGCAATAGGTGCGCACGACGCTGCGGAAAGGCGACCAAGAGGGTTAATAACCAGCAACAACTTTGAGATATCAACGGTGTTCCCATTGTATACATCACTAACTCCAAGAAACTGTTCACTATCTTTTATTTCTATTTTTACTATGTTAAATTGTATTACACATGTTTAAGTGCTTGTTTTACACATGTGTAAGTTGCTTACTGCCACTTATTTGTTTCTGGATTACCCAATGTAAAGGAAGCGCACAAACCTGTTTTGGGTTTGGTATTTGCATCAGGTCTTATGTTGTTTGTTTTACATATATGTAAGTTTTCTGTTTTACACATGTGTAAGTGTTCACTATGACTTTGTTTATGATTTACATACGTTCAGGGTATTACACATATATAAATTTAATCCTTGTTAGTTATTTGTTTCTGTTTTACATATCATCAGCTAAATTACACATATATAAATTGTTCTTTTATACATTTTTAGTTGAATTACACATGTGTAAACAGTGCCCTGTCACTTAGTTGGTTATGTTTTACACATTTTCAGCTTGATTACACATGTGTAAATTGCTCCATAGTCACCTAATTGTTTTTGTTTTACACATTTTCAGCTCTTTTTCACATGCGTAAATTGTTCCCTGTCAATTAATTGAACATGTTTTACATATTTTCAGCTCATTTACACATGTGTAAACTTGAATTAAACAAGACAATATGGAATGTAAAAGTGGACGGTAACTCGGTAAATTTTAATGAAAAGAAACAAAATATTTATAACCTACGGGCATTGGGCTTCACGGAATATACCCCACGGAAAACCCCAACCCAAACAATTAGCTATGGTCTAACAATTAGAACCTAATAAGGCCCTGACCATGAACTACACTAGAAAAAAACCTATTATAGACTTAAAGCCACACGCGGCCCATGTCCAACATTAAAATAAATCTATACGTTCAAGTTTCAAACAACCTAAACCATCCAAAATAACAAAAATGATCACACACGACCAAAACATTAAAACATCTAAAGCATAACATCCGAGAGTCCATCTTGAGCTTCCCAATAACCTTGAACTTGACCAAGCAACACCATCATCCTAATCCCTCAACCTGTCCAAATTCCAAACAACCACATACAAAGAATATCACCAGCAAACACCAAACCTAATTAGATTTTCACATTCCCAAACCAGCAATACACCCAACCCACCTATTAACAATAAAAACCAGCTGCCCCTTTATTGCCCAGCCCAAAAACACTAACCAAACACCAGGTTCAAACTGATACCGGTCACTACACAACCTAACTTAATCAACCATATACCATCTAACCACAAGCAACAATCTAACACTACTACCCAACAATCTATACTTTTTTTCAGCGCATTCTGTCATTGTCTTTTTGCCTCCTGTTTACAATTATACATGAAACAATTTTAAACAACATTTTTAATATACATTTGCTAGCAATTTATGCAACGGCTTATTTACACATTTGCAACAGCTTACTTACACATGTGCAAACAACTTATTTACACATGTGTAAATTGCTTAATCACTCAAAATTAATATTAACTAAGATGATTTACATATGTGTAAACCGATTACTTATACATGTGTAAGCAAGCAATTTACATATGTGTAAATTGCTTAATCAGTCAGATTTAATATTAACTAAGACGATTTACATATGTGTAAACCGTCACATATATATAAAATTATAGTTATGTTTTTATATTACATACCTTCACATGTGGTAACTAATTGGAGTTTCTTTGGCTGTTTTTCTATAACCGTGTTCGCCATTGTTGTTTTTTTTTGTGTGTGTTCACTACTCCTTGATGCTTCTATTAAATCAAACCCATTCTATTCCAGATTCAATCTAACTACACACAACTTTAAATCATCAACTCCGCCTATAATCACCACCACCAATCCATCACTATCCATATAACCCACACATAACAAAACTTTCACGAACCATGAATCAATGAACACACTTCAATAACCTAAATCAGTAACGACATTTGTACCGGTGCTCTTGAGCAGATGTAGGCATTGTGATTGTGATGATGGTGGTAATGTATCAAGAATTAGAATTTTGAGTTTGCTTTTGCTTTGATGAAGTCATAAGTATCTCTGTCTCTAAATCTACACATCATTAAGTAGCAGT